>JAPYYA010005370.1:0-10856 GCA_028533165.1 Leontopithecus rosalia | reverse complement strand
CTTGAGTCCTGCGTGCCTTTTACACCTGGGCTTTTCCCCCGCTCTGTGGGCTATAAGGATCCGTCTGAAAATGCAGTGTTTGCTTACCCTCTGCATCTTGCCTGAGAGCTGCAGTGGTGAGTTGCTTCTAGAGCGCCATCTTCCTCCCTTCCCTATAATTCATCTTTCTGTGTGTTTCTTCCATGAATACAAACATTTAATATATTTTCCATTCAATTAAATCCTAGTCTTCATTGTTTTCTAATTTGTAATTATCTTAATAAATAGACACATTAGGTTTTTGTTGTAGGATTTCCTTGTATATTCTGGATATTAAATCATCATAATAACTAAAAAAATATAATTTTCAAGATCAAATGGCCAAAAAGCAAGAGAAAAAAGACTTATTGTGCTATATAAAATGTATGTTTTATTTACTTTACTGTACTTATGTTATACTTCAGCCAATATTGCGTAGGTTAATAAATAAAAACATTAGAGTATTTTCCATAATAAATAAATCAAATGGGAATACTGTAACAGTAAATATATTACTGTGTTGCTAGGGTGCTCTGAATTTTTAATTTCCCACAAAATTGTCCATGGAATAAAAAACCATCACAGGTATGTAAATGTTGTAATTGTTTTGAGAATTTTTAAAATCTAAGAGGTAATAAAGTTATTTACACAAATTACTTAATAATTGTCTCAATAATTTGTCTTAGTAGGTGGTCTGTCTCTAGATGCTATTAAGATTTGTCTTCGATAAAGGCATACTCAATAAAATATATGTTCTCTGCATTGTGATGAAACTGTTGTTGTAAATATTTAGGCCTGAAAATTATTATTCTTGGATTCAGTGAATGAAAAAGACAGTATTATTAATGGAATATTGCTAAAGACCAAACTTGTTACTGATAACATATTTGTATCAAATTTTTGAAATTTTAGTGATGTCAGAGAGGTGCCCTTTTTAACAGCTAGTTAAGTACCCTAAAATATAGAAACTTTACACTGCCTTGATTCTTTACTTTTTCAGCTATCTAAATTCTTACATTGCTATTCTTCTTAGCAAAACTTAAAATGTGAAATTTTTGTGTTCGTTTAAGATTATCCTTCTAGTTCTTGAACAGGTTAGTTCAGACATAACCTTTGCATTTTCAAGATGTACATTCAGACACTTATATGGGTACACATGTAAATGACTATCCAGTTCTTATATCCTGGAATAGTGTGAACAATTTATAAACAATTTAGTGGCTAAATCTTTATATTGTCTTTGTGCCAAGTACACATAGTAAATGTAGAATGGTTAAGCTAGAGATCCTGGAGGAGGTTGTTGGGATAATTAGAATAAATTCTTGCCAGATAGTTTATGATCACTGACAGCTTACTACAGAAAATACATTCCAATGTGTTGAAATGGGACACTTAGCCACTGGCAAATGTAATTAAGAAAAATCTCATGATAAGAAAAGATGCCTTTGAGGTCTGAGCTGTGAGTTATTTGATTCCATAATGGCCCATTGGAGCCACTCTAGTATTACTTACATCTAGCTATATGTATTAGATTTCTCAGGCAATTCATCTTACGTAATATGCAAATTTATGAATTTCTTTGTCCCTTCCACTTAAGATGATGGAAAATGTTAAAAGAAAGTGGATTATATTAATATGAGTGCAATGTTGAAAACAGTAAGAATCAATGAAGCTAAAATGAAGAGTAGGATTACTTACTGAAAACAACTTGGAGGAAGAAAATTTAAACAAAAATATGATTAAAGTTACTGAATAAACAAGATTTTGGTGGGTCTTATTATTTGTATATTTGTTCCTTGTTTATAGTCTACCTCTCTACTAGAATGTAATCTCCATGAGGTCAGAGGCCTGGACAAGAGGCTTTGAAGAATGACTGACATTGTAGATGCTTAATAAAATTGTTGAATAAACAAAGGTGTGAACTCAGGCTACATGATGGGTAAGATTTGTTGGATCAGGGAAGTGTAAGAAACAAAGATTGACTGGAAACTTAAGTATGGGAAATACTATCAAGCAAGTTTATACGTGAGTATAACTGATGATACAGCATCAGTCATCCAATTTTGAAGTATCACTTCTAAGGCTTGGGGTGAAAAAAACCATTTGGAAAATTCACACAAGGCTGTGAGACTATACCATCATCCTCTTATTGAGTCCAGGTTTGTACAGTAGCTTTCAGAAGCTGCTGAATAGATTCAGATAACTCAACATAGACATTGACCATTCCTGCACTAAGACACTTCTTTGAATGTTGACACCACTCATCATTTGCTCTTGTTTCTTGAAAATGGAATGGAAAGAAGGGGTGCTTTATATTTAAAACTTCCTCTAGGGCCCGGCGCGGTGGCTCACGCCTGTAATCCCAACACTTTGGGAGGCCAAGACAGGTGGATCACAAGGTCGAGAGATCGAGACCATCCTGGTCAACAGGGTGAAACCCCGTCTCTACTAAAAATACAAAAAAATTAGCTGGGCACAGTGGTGCGTGCCTGTAATCCCAGCTACTCAGGAGGCTGAGGCAGGAGAATTGCCTGAACCCAGGAGGCTGAGGTTGCAGTGAGCCGAGATGGCGCCATTGCACTCCAACCTGGGTAACAAGAGCGAAACTCCATCTCAAAAAAAAAAACCAAAAAACAAAAAAACCAAAACTTCCTGTAAACATCTTTCTTCAATAAAAGATGAGCCATTCTTTTTTCCCAGTCTTATTCATCTGTCTCTCCAGTAGAATTTCTAGTCCAGTAGAATTTCTAGAGTTAGAAGGAATTTTGGAAGTATGGTCTTCCATACTTCAAACTAACTAGTAATGGAGATTTAGTCTTTTATTTTACTGAAAATTACAGTTGATGAAGAATTACAGGCCATTTTTCCAGGATGCCTTTCTGACTTCTTGCTTCTTATACATAGATTAGCCTAGCAGTAAGATACATAAGCTCAAAAAGAGCTCTCTATTGCAGGTCTTCATTTTGAATGTATTAATTTTTTTCACTTTGAATGGAGAATTTTTATCATGAGCAAATAGTTCTCTTTGTCTTTCCATCTCTAACAATTGTTTTTAAGGTTAAATGGAAGTGATGGGGGCTCTATTTAGCGCTGCTAAGACCTCCTTAAAACCTGAAGAATAGAGGAATAAGACAGGCACTTCCTTTTTGGCTTTCTTCTCATGTCATCCACACTGCTAGCCCACCATTCTGTTCCCTTCAACTATCCAAATTTTAGAAATAAAAAATAAAGAGAAATGGTAAAATACAAAATACTAAAATTCAAATACAATAAAATATTCTTTGTGTCTTAATATCTGGGCTAAAAGTAACAAAATTTGCAAAGTGCTGAGTACATAGTAGGTGTTCAATAAATATTTCACAAATTAAATGAACAACTGTGCTCACAAAGGCAGCAAATTGGTAAATTTGGTTCACTTGATGCAGAATTTTTAGAAAGTGACAAAGGGTAGAGTTCCTTAGAAAGTGGAATTCACTAAAGGGTTAAGTAAGGAGTTAATCCACTCAGAGAAAAAGCCACTGATAGAAGGCCAGAGGTTCAGTAGCTCTCCCTTCACTCCATTAGTTGGCACTCACTGAATTCGCATGCATGCTCACTTTCTCACTTTAATCATTCCTCTACACAGCTGCTTTCTAAATGGATGTGTTATTTACTCATTTTTAAAGAATTGAGGCTGGTTGTGGTGGCTCATGCCTATAATCTTAGCCTTATAGGAGGCCAAGGTGGGTGGATCACCTGAGGTCAGGAGTTTGAGACCAGCCTGGTCACATGGAGAAACCCCGTCTCTACAAAAAATATAAAATTAGCTGGGCATGGTGGCACATGTCTGTAATCCCAGCTACTTGGGAGGCTGAAGCAGGAGAATCACTTGAACTTGGGAGGTTGCAGTAAGTCAGGATCGTGCCATTGCACTCCGGCTTGGGCAACAAAAGTGAAACTTCGCCTCAAACAACAACAAAAAAAGATGAATACACCTGTTCTTCCGGATTTTAAACTTACCATTTACAAACAAATTTTCTATTTAATAGCTAGTTCGATGCTGCTGGCCACTCATACTTGAGATCCTTTTGCTTTTGATTCTCTAAGTCTACCTGGCATCTCTCCCCTCCATCTCATTTTCCCCTGCTCAGGGGAAGAATACTGCTATGCTAGAATCCCACTTTCTCTGTGTTTTAGAAAAATATTCTATCATCTCTTTTAATTTCTCATTTATTTATAAGCAAATTTACTTTCCTTTAGCATTGATATTCAAAGTAAATGTATAACTTAATATTTTTGATCTAATTGGCTTAATTTTGAGGATCATATAGTATGGTTTTCAATGATTCTTCACTTCAGTTCTCTAGTTTTATAAATTATATGCTTTTACTATAATTTTGTGGATTTCATAATATTAAATCTGGGCATGAAACATCATGCATAGCATTCTCTCTATTTGAAAATAAGTTTTGAGTCCCAAATATTTAACTTCTAAATAAAACTTTTGAAATACAGCCCAACTACAGTAGTGCTTGTCCATAATCTAAATACAACCTTAAAACTAGCTCAAAACAAAAGACTTTTTGATTTATAAAATGATTCTTATGGACATGGAAAGAATTTAAATTATTCCAGTCTTTTCAGGACATATTTAGTTTACAAAGTGAGTTAACCTACCAACCTAAGATTTTGACCATTTTCCCTTTTTAGACTTTGTCTCCATGGAGTTGGCTATGTAGGAAGCAAAAATTAATTTTATGGGTCAAACATTCTCTGTAGTCTTTCTACTAGAACTAATGTTGATATTTGCTGTCTTTCAGTGCCTGAGGTAATCATGACATTCTGTCTTTTCATGGTTCAGAAGACAGTTCTTTGTCCCCTAACTCTCATTTGAGTATATACTTACTTTAGAGTTTGGTATATTAAATTGGCAAACAATGTCTTACTTGTTGCTCTGAGAAAATTATTTTACTAACATTAGGTAACATGGAAATATTCAAATCTAAGCTCAAAGAATTTAATTTGGTTGTATTAATAAAGCATCTTTTGAAAGAAAGACACCCAGGTAATTCATCACAATGGAAACTATAACAAAAACATAGGTTGAAATTCTTTAAAAAGTGGTGTTTATTAGATATATAAAATATTAAAAGACTTGCTATTACAAAGCTTTGTAAAACTAAAGATTCAAATATGAAAATAATAATGAATTATGCAAACTGTGAATTTAATACCTTTTACCATTATAAATATCAATCATTGTTAGGCAACTTGGAAAAGCTTTTAAATAAGAGACATCCATATCCTTAATATCCTTAATTGACACTAAATATTAAAATCTTTATTTAAAATATTTAAGACTTATGTTAGAGGGAAAATAAACATCCTAGAATGCTTAGTGCAGCCCCAAGAAATGAAAACATGTAAAAAAATGTTAAAATCCAAATTTAACTTGATTTTGATGTTTTTATTTTTGATATCAGTTATATGCCTGTAGTTTTACAATGCTTTTCTATCATTTGTTTCCTTGCTCTCATTTTGTAAAGCAGTGTTTCTTAAACTTTGGAGTACGTTACAATCACCTAATAGTATATTTTAAATTCTGGTCCTAGGGCCTACTCCCAAAGATTCTGACTTAAGTTTGGCATGGAACCCAGGCACATATTTGTGTAGGTTGGCTTTAGATCACATTTTGAGATGTTTCTCAAAATAGTTGTAGGACAGAAGATGAAAATGTTCCTAAAAGACATAAAAGTAGAAGAGAACAAAGAGGAAATATTTTAAGATCTGTATGGCAAGAATCATACTGCAAGGACATTAGGCACCTGCCCTTCATTGTAAAATGATTGAAATATCCAATGTAAATTAGTAATGTGGCAATTATTTCCTAGAAAACTACAGTACTATCAATACTGGGTATATGCATTTCCAGAACTACTTTGTTTCAAAAGAAAGCCATGTAAAGAAATAATAATAATTTGAAAAAAAAGTTTCGACAATAACAACTGTGATCCTACACTGTATCTTACTGCAAGAGATAGGAGAAAGTTCTAACACTGATATAATTTATTCCTAAAAGGTGAAGAACATTATGATTCAGTATGACGTAAGTCTATAGATATATTTACTTAATAAGTAGGTTAATTTTATAGACATATATGGTTGGTATATTTCTATGTATTTTTGTATCGGTGACTCACTGTAGCAAACTCCCTCAGGGAAAAGAAAAAGTTTAAGATATAGTAGTAAAATAGTCTTAAGGACAGAGCTTCACACTGTACTGTTATTTCTCCTGTATACAATGGAAGCAATGTGAAAGGCTATTCTTTAGAAATCCAAACTTCAGTAGCACAGGACTCCAAGTAAAGATCATGAGATTACCTAATCACTTCACATTTACTTCATAGAATTGTGTTTATGTCTAATAAACGTGTCTTAGAAATGACTTATACCAAAGGAGTAATTTGATTGGTTAATGAAGAGTCTAAGAATGATAATTGAATTTGATGGAATTCATTAGTTAAGACATTCAACAGATACTTTACAACCCCAATTATGTAGTCTAATGTATGTAATAGTCACAGTGTGATATATGTACTTCACTGCCGAATTAGGCATGTATGAAAGAATGAGACACAGCATGGTACAAAGAAACATCGGTCTGAGACACATTCTCCTCTCTCCTCTAGCCCCTCACCCAATAGTCTTGCTAAAATATCATCTGTGCATCAGGCCACAAAAGCACAGAGGCAGATGCCATGGCATATTCTTTTAGAATGCAAGGCTGCTCAAGATCATCTACAGATAATGAACCATGACAACTTTGGATTTGATGGAGTACAAAATGACAGTGGGAGAAAGCAAATATGTTATACAAAGAGCCAGTGCCCCACCAACGAAACCAGCATTTCAAAAACATTAATACTAGTAATAATTTCAAAAGATGTGACAAATACTAATTTCCCCTTAATATCACAAAATTTTGAAAGAGATACATTTCTTCAATATTCCAATCTTTGGCACAAATACTAGCCCCTCTGCCCTGCCACCACATATCAAAGATATGGAGGAATAAAGGAGGTCAATAATCAACAAAATGTGCCAAAAATTTGTTTATTCCAAATACCTTAATCAGGCAGTTCCAGTGCGATTTCCAGGAATGAAGCAGCGGACAAATGAGCAGTTTTCCAATCTGAGTCCAGGCGTTTGTTCAAGCTCTTGCTAGTTCTTGCTAGTTCTTGCTAGTTTTCCTGTTTTCCCTTGAGAGAGAGAGAATAATAGAAAGAATCTGTGAAAATGCTGGCCTGCAATTCTGCACATGCCTTTACTATTGACTGAGTATAGACTTCTGCTTATGCAGCCCATTCATTATTCACATCCTGGTCTAGCTTCCTCAATTCCTGGTGTGCTGGGTGCTCCAGGCTAAGAACCAATAGGTATGAATCATGCTGACATTTTAAAAAAATCTAAAAGACTAAACATTTCAAAAGAGCAACTTTTTCATGTTATTCTGACATCTCCTGTTCAATGGCATTGGTCTATAGAGAAGAAATAGCCTGTGCTGCCACAGAAGGAACCCAGTGGAATTACCAACAGCAGGGAATTATCTAAGCAATTCACATTTTGTTTTGCTAACAAGACTCCATGTTATGATACTGAGTGCTATCCTTCTCTGGCAATGTTCTCCTACCTTTTCAGAATTATTGAAAAGCTAACTGAGTCTATTTTGATTTGTGGATCTCTTTGTGAGCAACAGCAGCTGCAGCAGTGCTAATAAAAAGGAAATACATTGCTATTTACCTAGGAAGAACTTTGAAATACTGCACATACAAAAGCATCTGAGTGGTAGGGAAGCTCTATCAAATACTTTAATATTTCCCTTCTTTCCTCACTGTCTTTGCCCTTTCGGCCTCCCTTCCTCTCTCCTTTCTTTTACATTTTTTTCTCTTCTTTTATCCCTGATCCTTAAAAAAAATTCTTTCTATTCTCTTTAATGCACTCCCTATTGCATTTATCTACTTTTTTGATAGAAAACTGAAAACACTTTTGCCCCATATTTCTACTACCTTATATTTGATGGTTGAAAGTAATAATTTTAGAATATAGAATCTCAAAAAAAACCTGAGTAATAAAGTAGTATAATTCTTTCACAAATGTAAAAACACAGGTAGACAGAATTCACGTTATCAGCTGAATTCTGTAGATCAATTAAGAACTGAGGCTTTACATAGCAGAACATACATTAAAATCATATTGTATACCACTAGTTTATAAAATTTGTCATTTGTTAATAGAAATAAATAAATTACAAAAAAGAATTTAGGTTTTGTCAATTCCAGTGACTTCGAGACAAATCACATCATTCTGCTGTCTTCACAGTTTATTTTTCAACTCTCCAGAGGAAGCTGACATGGCAACACTCTTGTTATTTGAAGATTTGAGTTTTTGTACTATAAGATAAATGAATACATAATACCCTACAGCTTTCATTGTATTCTGAATAGAATTTTATATTTCCTCTGCAGTTATTAAACCGTTCTCTTTGCCAAGCAGTGGATTGGAATCATTCTTGCATAAATCCATATAGAAGAATCTGGGAATTTTCAGGGTTTGGGAAAACTTAAGGCCTTAGTTTAAATGAATAGATGGTTCACAAGAGAGTTCTATTCCCTGAGTGGCTTCTGAGCTATAATTTGCCTGGCTGATAGAGACAAGACAGAGTTAGCTTCAGATCAGGCTGCTTCTAATACTTCTTTACCATCTGTGATTTATTTAATAAATATTAATTGACTGTCTATTTTAAACTTTTTTTTCCTTTCTGGCCAGGTCTTGGGGATTAAAAAAAAGAAAGGATAGGTTCTTGCCTCTGAAAAAATTGTGGTGACATATATGGAAATAAAGTAAAATATTTTTATAAATTTGTGTCATGGTGGAAATTTGGGATATGCTAGTCATTGTAAAAAGATTCTTCTCATCCTCAAAAATAATTCCAATATTTCACTCTGAAAGACATAGAAAACATCACCAACCCTGTGTTTGTCATGTGTGTGTGTTCTTTAGAATACTTAGCATGAGGTGACTGAACAATAATTCCCTGAGCTATTGCTATCTGGGATTATTAATGGTTTACACATTTGTGGTTTTTCATAACTGAATTTTTTTCAACAATGATTCCAAGCATAAAGTGGGTTCTCCTCTATTCTCTGAAAGTGTTTTAAACCTTTCTCCCATGGCTACAAGTCCCAGAAAGTATCTTATTCCTCAGAGGGAATGGCCATCAGAATCAGATTCTGCATGTTAGAGAAAATACATGAGTCAGTAAGACATACCCATTCTAGAAGCCAAATAGCAAAGATTAAAAACCATCTGTCATTGGGACTATGAGCTTACAAGTGAGCAGTAGACTCCCAGCAAAGTCTGGAGCAAGAGCCCCACAGATTAAACAACACAGATTCAACTAGAATCATTTGCTCATTCCCATGGTTTGAAGGATATTCACAGCTCCCACCAGAACACACTTTGCCATGTGTTGCATAAAACTACATGTTGTAAACTGAAGACATTTTTGATGAAATTTTATTCCTTAATTATCTCAGGAACAATTTTCTAAATGCCTAGTCTATGCTGGGCAGGGTGCAGAGCAGTGAAAGTATGCTGGCCAAGGAAACAACTGCCTCCACCCCTCCTCCCGCCTCATCCCACAGAGCTTGCAATCTGATGAGGTATATTTGACTAATATACAGAGTATAACGTAAGTGTTGACATAATTTAAATAGTACTAAGTTCCCAAAGGATAGGTAAAGACCCTTGAAGAGTGAAAACAGGGGAACCTCATTGAGTATTGGTTTCCATGCAGAAATCATACTTAGGTATTGAAAAATGAGCAAGAGTTAGTTGAGTTTGGAGGTGGGTTGGGATTAGGGAGGTGGGGATGGCCCCAAGGTGGGAACAATATGTGTGTGAAGACCTAAGGCAGGAAGACACTTTAAATATGTTTGACAGACTTAAAAAAACAAAACGTTATTATGGCTCAAATATAGTGAGTTTAAAGAAACACAGAGGATGATGAAGCTGGAGGCCGGCATGGGTCATTTTGTGCTGAGGGGTCTAAGTGAGAGGGATCATGAGAAGCCTCTAAAGGATCTGATTCTTTTAGCTGCTCTTTGAAGAATGGATTGAGAGGGAGGTGGGAATGAAGAGGGGTAGGAGATGACATTTATCATGATTTTTAAAAATTCTTTTTTTTTCTTTTTTCTTTTTATTGCGTTTTAGGTTTTGGGGTACATGTGCAGAACATGTAAGATAGTTGCATAGGTACACACGTGGCAGTGTGTTTTGCTGCCTTCTGCCCCTTCACCCACATTTGGCATTTCTTCCCATGCTATCCCTCCCACACTCCCCCCAACACTGTCCCTCCCCTATTTCCCCCAATAGACCCCAGTGAGTAGTACTCCCTTCCCTGTGTCCATGTGTTCTCATTGTTCATCACCCACTTATGAGTGGGAATATATGGTATTTCATTTTCTGTTCTTGTGTCAATTTGCTGAGAATGATGTTCTCCAGATTCATCCATGTCCCTACAAAGGACACAAACTCATCATTTTCGATTGCTGCATAATATTCCATGGTGTATATGTGCCACATTTTCCCAGTCCAGTCTATCATCGATGGGCATTTGTGTTGGTTCCAGGTCTTTGCTATTGTAAACAGTGCTGCAATGAACATTCGTGTGCATGTGTCCTTATAGTAGAATGATTTATAGTCCTTTGGATATATACCTAGTAATGGGATTGCTGGGTCAAATGGAATTTCTATTTCTAGGTCCTTGAGGAATTGCCACACTGTCTTCCACAATGGTT
>JAPYYA010000537.1:0-82064 GCA_028533165.1 Leontopithecus rosalia | reverse complement strand
GCAAGGCAAATCCAGGCAAAGAAAGGCAAAGAAGCCAATGCAAATCCAGGCAAGACAAATCCATGGAAGGTAAGGCAAGACAAGGTAAATTCAGGTTAGAGAAATCCAGCAAGAAAAAGCAATGCAAGGTAAATCCAGGCATGGCAAGGCAAATGTAGGCAAGACAAATCCGGGCAAAGCAAGGCAAGGCAAGGCAAATCCGGGCACAGCCATGCAAGGCAAGGCAAATCCATCCAAGGCAAGGTAAGGCACAGCAAATCCAGGCAAGGCAAATCCAGGCAAGACAAGGCAAGTCAAGGCAAATCCAAGCAGGGCAAGTCCAGGCAAGATAATGTAAGGTAAGGCACATCCAGTCAAGGCTATTCTAGGCACCATAAGGCAAGACAAGGCAAATCTAGGCTGGTCAAATCTAGACAAGACAAGGCCAAGCCAATCCACACAAGGAAAATCCAGGCAAGACAAGAGACTGAAAAACCTGGCAACACAAATCAAGGCAAAAAAAATCCAAGCAAGGGACATCTATGGAAGACAAGGCAAGGCAAGGAAAATCCAGGCAAGGCAAATCCAGGTAAAGAAAGATAAGGCAAGGCAAATTCAGGCAAGAAAAAACAAGGCAGGAAAATCCAGGCAAGGCAAATTCAGGCTAAACAATGTAAGGCAAGGTAAACCCACGCAATGTGAATCCAGGCAAGGCAATACAAAACAAGGCAAATCCAAGCAAGGCCAATTCAGGCAAGGAAAGACAAGGCAAGGAAAATCTACACAATGCAAGGCAAGGCAAAACAAATCTATGCAAGGCAAATCCAGGGAAGGCAAAGGAATGCAAGGCAAATTCTGGCAAAGAAAATCCAGCCAAAAAAGGGAAGACAAGGCAAATCCAGGCAAGGTAAAGTAAGGCAAGGCAATGCAAATCCAGGCAGGAAAAATCCAGGCAAGCTATGGCAAGGCAATGAATCCCAGGAAAGGCAAATCCTGACAAGGCAAGCCAAGGAAATGCAAATCCAGGCAAATAATATGCAGGCAAGGCAAGACAAATCCAGGCAAGGCAAGGGAAGGGAAGGCAAATCCAGAAAATGCATATCCAGGCAAGAAAAGGCAAGAAAATGCAAATCCAGGCAAGGCAACTCCATGCAATGAAAGGCAAGGCAAGACAAATCCAGGCAAGTCAAATCCATGCAAAGCACGGCAAAGCAAGGGAAATTGAGGCAAGTGAATACCAGGTAAGGCAACGCAGAAAAAGGCAAATCCAGGCAAGGCAAGGCAAGGCAAAAGAAAGTCCACGCAAGGCAAATTCATGCAAGGCAATGCAAGGCAAGAAAAATCCAGGCAAAGCAAATCCAACCAAGAAAAGAAAAGGCAAGGCAAATACAGGCTAGGAAAGTACATGCAAGGCAAGGCAAGACAAGGAAAATCAAGGAAAGACAAGTCCACGCAAGGAAAGGCAAGACAAGGCAAATCCAGGCAAGGCAAGGCAAATCCAGTCAAATCAAATCTAGTCATGGCAAGGCCAGGAAAAGAAATTCCAGGCAAGGCAAATTCAGGCACGTCAAGGTAAGGCAAGGCAAATCCAGGCAATGCATATACAGGCAAGGCTAAGCAAAGCAAGGCAAATCAAGGGAAGGCAAATTTATGCAAAGAATAACAAGGCAAGACAAATCCGGACAAGGCAAATCCATACAAGGCACGGCAAGGCAAGGCAAACTGAGGGAAGGTAAATCCAGGCAAGGCAAGGCAAAAAAAAGGCAAATCCAGGTAAGGCAAGGCAAATCCACGCAAGCAAATTCAGTCAAGGCAAGTCAAGGAAAGGCAAATTCAGATAAAGCAAGGTAAGGAAAGAAAAATCCAGGCAGTACAAATCCAGGCAAGTCAAGGCAAGGCAATAAAAATCAATGGCATGGGAAATCCAGGCAAGGCAAATCCAAACAAAGCAAGGAAAGAAAAGGCAAATCCAGACAAGACAAATCCATGCAATTCAAATTCAGGCAAAGCAAGGCAAATCCCAGCAAGGCAAATCCAGACAAAGGAAGACAAAGCAAGGGAAATCCAGACAAGGGAAGACAAAGCAAGGCAAATTCAGGCCAGGCAAATATAGGAAAGGCAAGGTAAGGCAAGATAATTGCAGTAAAAATAAATCCAGGCAAGGGTGGGTAATGCAAATCCAGGCAAGGCAAATCCAGGCAAGGCAAGGCAAAACAAGGAAACTTCACGCTAGCCAAGGCAAGGCAAATCCAGGCAAGGTAAATCCAGGCAATGCAAGGCAAGGTAAGGCAAAGCCAAACAAGGCAAATCCGGGCAATGAAAGGCAAGGCAAGGCAAATCCAGGCAAGGCAAGGGAAGGCAAATCCAGGCAACACAAGGCAGGGTAAGAGAAACCAAGGCAAGGAAAATACAGGCAAGGCAAAGCAAGGCAAGTCAAGTCCAGGCAAGGCCAGGCAAGGAAATGTAAAAAAAGTCAAGGCAAGGCAAGGCATGGCAAATGTAGGCGAGGCAAGGTAATAAAAGGCAAATCCAGGAAAGGTAATTACAGGCTAGGCAAGGCAAGGAAAGGCAAATTTAGGTAAGACAAATTCAGGCAAGGAAAGACAAGGCAAGAGAAATCCAGGGAAGGAAAATCCATGCAAGTCAAAAAACAGCAAGGCAAATTGAGGCAATGCAAATTCATGCAAGGAAAGGCAAGAAAAGGCAAATCCAGGCAAGGCAAGGCAAGGCATGGCAAGGCAAATCCAGGCAAAAGAAATCCATGCATGGCGAGGCAAGGCAAATTGAGGGAAGGCAAAATGAGGCAAGGCAAGGCAAATCAAGGCAAGGCGAATCCAGGCAGGGCAAGGCAAGACAAGGCAAATTTAGGCAATAGAAATCCAGGCAAGGTAAGCCAAGGCAAGCCAAATTCAGGCAAATCAAATTCAGGCAAGGCAAGTTCAGGCAAGGCAAATTCACACGAAGCAAGGCAAGGCAAAACAAATCCATGCAAGGCAAATCCAAAGAAGAAAATGCAAGGCAAGGCAAATCCCGCCAAGGGCAATTCAGGCAAGGCAAGGAAAGGTAAATCCATGCAAGGCAAGGCAACGCAAAACAAATTTATGCAAGGTAAAGCCCAGAAAGGCAACGCAAGGCAAGGCAAATCCAGGCAAGAGAAATCCAGCCAAGGCAAGGCAAGGCAAATCCAGTCAAGGAAAATCCAGGCAAGCCATGGCAAGGTAAGGCAATCCTAGGGAAGGCAAATCCTGGCAAGGCAAGCCAAGGCAAGGCAAATCCTGGCAAGGAAAGCCAAGGCAAGGCAAATCCAGACAAATAAAATCCAAGCAAGAAAACACAAGGCAAGGCGAATCCAGGCAAGGCAAGGTGAGGCAAGGCAAATCCAGGCAACTCATATCCAGGCAAGGTAATGCAACTCGAGGAAAATCCAGGCAATGTTTATCCATACAAGGAAAGGCAAGAAAAGACAAATTCAGGCAAGGCAAATCCATGCAAGGCATGGCAAGGCAAATCGAGCAACGCAGGACAAGGAAATCCAGGGAAGGCAAGTCAAGGCAAGGGAAATCCAGGCAAGGTAAACCCAGGCAATGCAAGGCAAAGGAAGTAAAATCCAGGCAAGGCAAATCCGGGCAATGAAAGGCAAGGCAAGGCAAATCCCAGCAGGGCAAGGCAAATCCAGGCAAGGTCAGGCAAGGAAAGGTAAAAATATTAAGGCAATGCATATCCAGGCAAGGAAAGGCAAGGCATGGCAAATGTAGGCAAGGCATTTCAGGCTCGGCAAGGCAAGGAAAGGCAAATTTAGGTAAAACAAATTCAGACAAGAAAAGGCAAGGCAAGAGAAATCCAGGCAAGGAAAATCCATGCAAGCCAAAAAACAGCAAGGCAAATTAAGGCAATGCAAATTTATGCAAGGAAAGGCAAGAAAAGGCAAATTCAGGCAAGGCAATTCCAGGCAAGGCAAGGCAAGGCATGGCAAGACAAATCCAGGCAAAAGAAATCCATGCATAGTGAGGCAAGGCAAATTGAGGCAAGGCAAAACAAGGCAAGGCAAGGCAAGGCATGGCAAGACAAATCCAGGCAAAAGAAATCCATGCATAGCGAGGCAAGGCAAATTGAGGCAAGGCAAAACAAGGCAAGGCAAGGTAAATCAAGGCATGGCAAATCCAGGCAGGGCAAGGCAAGACAAGGCAAATTTAGGCAATAGAAATCCAGGCAAGGTAAGCCAAGGCAAGCCAAATTCAGGCAAATTAAATTCAGGCAAGGCAAGTTCAGGCAAGGCAAATCCCCACAAAGCAAGGCAAGGCAAAACAAATCCATGCAATGCAAATCCAAGAAGGAAACACAAGGCAAGGCAAATCCAGCCAAGGCCAATTCAGTCAAGGAAAGGCAAGGCAAGGTAAATTCATGCAAGGCAAGGCAACACAAAACAAATCCATGCAAGGTAAAGCCCGGAAAGGCAATGCAAGGCAAGAAAAATTCAGGCAAAGCAAATCCAGCCACAAAAGGGAAGACAAGGCAAATCCAGGCAAGGTAATTTCCCGCAAGGCAAGGTAAGGCAAGGCAAGGCAAGGCAAGGCAAATCCAGGCAAGAGAAATCCAGCCAAGGCAAGGCAAGGCAAATCCAGTCAAGAAAAATCCAGGCAAGCCATGACAAGTTAAGGCAAACCCAGGGAAGGCAAATCCTGGCAAGGCAAGCAAAGGAAAGGCAAATCCAGGCAAATAAAATTCAGGCAAGGATATACGAGGCAAGGCGAATCCAGACAAGGCAAGGTAAGGCAAGGCAAATCTAGGCAATGCATATCCAGGCAAGGTAATGCAACTCGAGGAAAATCCAGGCAAGGCACATCCATACAAGGAAAGGCAAGAAAAGACAAATTCAGGCAAGGCAAATAAATGCAAGGCATGGCAAGGCAAGGCAATTACAGCAAGGCAGGGCAAGGAAATCCAGGGAAGGCAAGCCAAGGCAAGGGAAATCCAGGCAAGGCAAACCCAGGCGTTGCAAGGCAAAGGAAGTCAAATCCAGGCAAGGCAAATCCGGGCAATGAAAGTCAGGGCAAGGCAAATTCGGGCAATGAAAGGCAGGGCAAGGCAAATCACGGCGAGACAAGGGAAATCCAGGCAAGACAAAGTAAAACAAGAGAAATCCAGGCAACGCAAGGCAAGGAAAATTAAGACAAAAGAAGACAAGACAAATCTAAGCAAGGCAAGGCAAGGCAAGGCAAGCAAGAAAAATACAGGCAAGGCAAATCCAGGCACGGCAAGGAAAGGCAAATCCACGTAAGCAATGGCAAGGCAAGGCAAATACTTGCAAGGCAATACCAAGAAAAATAAAGCAAGGCAAGGCAAATTCAGGCAAAAGAAATTTAGGTAAGAAAATACATGACAGGGCAAATCCAGGGAAAGGAAACCAAGGCAAGGCAAATTCAGGCAAGGCAAGGCAAAGCAAGGAAAATCCAGAAAAGGCAAATTCCAGCAAGGCAAGGCAAGACAAGGCAAATCTAGGCAAGGCAATACAGGGCAACGCAAATACAGAGAAGTTAAATTCAGGCAGGGGAAGGTAGGACACATACAGGCAAGGCAAATCCAGGCAAGGCAGGGCAAGGCTAGGCAAATTGAGGCAAAAAAACTTAAGGCAAAGCAAGGCAAGGCAAATTTAGGCAAATAAAATCCAGACAAGGCAAGGCATGTCAAATTCAGTCAAGGGAAATCCAGACATGACAAGGCAAAGCAAGGCAAATCCAGGCCAGGCACATACAGTGAAGGCAAGGTAATGCAAGACAAATACAGGCAAGACAAGGTAATGAAAAACAAATCCAGTCAAGACAGACCCAGGTAAGGCAAGTCAAGGCAAATTCAGACAAAACAAATCAAGGCAAGGCCAATAAATGCAAAGAAAGGCAAGGCAAGGCAAATCCAGGCAAAAATAATTTCAGGAAATGCAAGCCAAGGCAAAGCAAATCTAGGTAAGACAAATCTATAAAATGCAAGACAAGGGAAGGCAAATCCAGGCGAAGCAAATATAGGTAATTAATGGCAAGGAACAGCGAATTAAGGCAAGGCAAACCCAGGCACTGCAAGGTAAGGAAAGGGAAATCGATGCCAGCAAATTGAAAAAAGACAAGGCAAGGGAAGGCAAATCCAGGCAAGATAAATCCAGTCAAGGCAATGAAAGGTAAGGCAAATTCACGCAAGGCAAATCCACGAAGGCAAGGCAATTCCAGGAAAGGTTGATTCAGGCAAGGAAAGGCAAATCCACGCAAGGCAAGGCAAGGCAAAACAAATCCACGCAAGGGAAATCCAGGCAACGCCACACAAAACAAGGCAAATTTAGGCAAAGCAAATCCAGGCAAGAAAAGGAAAGGCAAGGCAAATACAGGCAAAGCAACTCCACGCAAGGCAAGGCAAGAAAAGGCAAGACAAGGCAAGGGAAAGAAAGGTAAATCCAGGCAAGGAAAATCCAGCCAAGGCAAGGCAAGGAAGGGAAAACCTAGAAAAATAAATCCAGTCAAGACATGCAAGGCAACACAATTCCAGGTAAAAGAAAACCTGGCAAGGCAAGCCTAGGCAAGGCAAATACAGGTAAATCAAATTCAGGCAAGGCAAGGCAAATCCAGGCAAGGCAAGGTAAGGCAAGGCAAATCCAAAAACGCATATCCAAGCAATTCTAGGCAAGGCAAGGTAAATCAAGGGAAGTCAAATCTATGCAAGAAAAGGCAAGGAACGACAAATCCAGGCAAGGCACATTCATGCAAGGCACATCAAGGCAAGGCAAATTGAGGCAAGCAAAATCCAGGCAAGGCACAGAAAGGAAGGGCAAATTCAGGCAAGGCAAATTCAGGCAAGGCAAACTAAGGCAAGGCAAATCGACGCAAGCAAATCCAGGCAAGGCAAGGTTAAACCAACCATGGCAAATTTAGCAAAGGCAAAGCAAGGCAAGGAATATACACGCAAAAACATCCAGGCAAGGCAAGGCAAGGCAAATCCAGGCAAGCCAAGGCAGGGTAACACAAATTCAGGCAAGGTAAATCGGTCCAAGACAAGGCAAGGCAAATCCAGGCTAAGCAAGACAAAACAAGGCAGTTTCAGGCAAGGCAAACCCAGAGAATGGAAGGCAAAGTAAGGCATATCCAGGCCAGGCAAATACAGGCAAGGCAACGTAAGGCAAGGCAAATCCAGGCATGGCAAGGCAAAGCCAAGGAAATCCAGGTAAGGCAAGTCATGGCAAGACAAGGCAAGGCAAGGTAAATAAAGACAAAACAAGAAAACTCAAATCCAGGCAAGGCAAGGCAAGGGAAATCCAGGCAAGGCAAGGAACGCAAGGCCAATCCAGCAAGGCAAATCCAGGCAAGGAAAGGCAAGGCAACGCAAATTTAGGCAAGTCAAATTCAGACACGGTAAGGCAAGGCGAGGCAAATCCAGCCAATGCAAGGCAATGAAAATTTAGGCAAGGCAAATCCAGACAAGGCAAAGCAAAGCAAAAAAAAAAAAATCCACAAAAGGCAAGACAAGACAAGGCAAATGCAGGTAAGAAAAACCCAGCAAAGGCAAGCCAAGGAAAGGCAAATCCAGGCAAGCCAAGGCCATGCACAGCAAATTCAGGCAAGGCAAATAAAGGCAATGGAAATTAAGGGAAGGTAAATTCAGGCAAAGCAAATTCGGTCAATGAAAGGCAAAACAAGGCAAATAAAGGCAAGGCAAATCCAGGCAAAACAAGGCAAGGCAAGAAAAATCCAAGCAAGGCAAGGCAGAGTAAGGCATGGAAAATCCGGGCAAAACAAGGCAAGACAAATCCAGGCAAGGCAAGGCAAGGCAAGGCAAGGCAAGGCAAATCCAGGCAAGGCAAGGCAAGGAAATGTAAGCAGAGGCAAGGCAGTCCCAGGCAAGGCAAGGCAAATTCAGGCAAGTCAAGGCAAGAAAAAATAAATAGAGGTAACTCAAATCCAGGCAAGGCACGGCAAGGCAAGGCAAAAACAAGCAAGGCAAATACAGGCAAGGAAAGGCAAAGGAAGGCAAATCCAATCAAAGCAATTCCAGGCAAGGCAAGGCAAATACCGGCAAGGTAAATACATCCAAGGTAAATCCAGGCAAAGCAAGGAGAAATTTAGCAAGGTAAATCCAGAAAAGGAAAAACAAGCAAGTCATATTCAGGCCAGAAAAATACAGGCAAGGCAAGGGAAGGGAAGGCAAATCCAGGCATAACAAATCCAGGCAATGCAAGGCAATGAAAATTTAGGCAAAGCAATTTCAGACAAGGCAAAACAAGGCAAGGGAAATCCATGGATAACAAGGCAAGACAAGGCAAATCCAGGCAAGGTAAGCCAAAGCAAGGCAAATTTAGGCAAATCAAATCCAGGCAAGGCAAGATAAGGCAAGGCAAATCTAGGCAAGGGAAGCCAAGGCAAGGCAAATCCAGGCAAACAAAATTCAGGCAAGGCAAGCCAAAGCAAGGCAAATCCAGGCAAGGCAAATCCAGGCAAGACAAGGTAAGGCAAGGCAAATCCAGGCAACACATATTCAGGAAAGGAAAGGCAAGGCAAGGCAAATCAAGACTAGGCAAATCCAGGCAAGGGACAGCAAGGGAAAAAATCCAGGCAAGGTAAACCCATACAAGGCATGAGATGGCAAAGCAAATCAAGGAAAGGCAAATCCAGGCAAGGCAAATCTCGCAAGGTAAGGCAAGAAAATGAGAATCCAGGCAAGGCAAGACCAGGCAAGGCAAGGTAAGGCAAGGCAAATATAGGCAACGCATGTCCAGGCAAGGCAAATCCATACAAGAAATGGCAAGGGAAGACAAATCCAAGAAAGGCAAATCCATGCAAGTCATGGCAATGCAAGGCAAATTAAGGCAAGTCAAATTCAAGCAAGGAAAATCCAGGCAAGACAAGGCAAATCCAGGCAACGCATATCCAGGCAAGGCAAGGCAAATCCAGACAAGGGAAAGCAAAGCAAGGCAAATTTAGGCCTGGCAAATACAGGCAAGGCAAGGAAAGGGAAGACAAACCCAGGCAAGGCAAATACAGGCAAGGCAGTGTAACGCAAATCCAGGCAAAGCAAATCCAGGCAAGGCATAGCAAGGAAGGCAAGGCAAGGCAAGGCAAATCCAGGGAAGGCAAGCCAAGGCAAAGCAAATCCAAGCAAGGCAAATGTAAGCAATGCAAGGCAAGAGAAGTCAAATCCAGGCCAGGCAAATTCTGGCAATGAAAGGCAAGGCAAGGCAAATCCAGGCAAGGCAAAGCAAATTCAGGGAAGGCAAGGCAAAACAAAAGAAATCCAGGAAAAGCAAGGGAAGGCAAATTAGTGCAAGACAAATCCAAGAAAGACAAGGCGATGCAAATACAAGCAAGGCAAATACAGGCAAGGCAAGGCAACGCAAGGCAAATCCAGGGAAGGCAAGGCAAGGCAAATTCAGGCAAGGTAAGGCAAGGCACAGCAATTTCATGCAAGGCAGCTCCAGGCATAGCAAGGCAATGTAAGGCAAATTCTGGAAGGCAAATCTAGGAAAAACAAGGAAAATGAAAATCAGACAAGGCAAATTCAGGCAAGGCAAATTCACCCAAGGCAACTCCTGGCAAGAAAATTAAAGGCAAGCCAAATCAAGGAAAGGTAAGGCAAATCCATGCAAGGTAAAACAAGGCAAGGCAAGGCAAATACAGGTAAGGTAAGGCAAAGCAAGGCAAATCCAGGTAAGAGAAATCCAGTTAAGGCAAGGAAAGGCAAGGGAAATTTATGCAACGCAATGAAAGTCAAAACAAATCCAGGCAAAACAAAACCAGGCAAACAAGGCAAGGAAAGGCAAATCCAGAAAGGCAAATTCAGGCAAGAAAAGGCAAGGTAAGTCAAGGCAAATCAAAGCATGGCAAGACAAGTTGAGGCAAATCCAGACAAAGCAAGGCGAATTCCGGCAAGGCAAAAACAGAGAAGAAAAGGCAAAGCAAGACAAATCCAGGAGAGAAAAATATAGGCAAGTCAAGGTAAGGCAAGACAAACCCAGGAAAGGCAAATCCAGGCAAGTCAAGGCAGTTAAATTTTAGGCAAGGAAAATTCAGGCAAGGCAAGGGAAGGCAAATAAATCCATGCAAGGCAAGGCAATGCAAGACAAGGCAAATCAAGGCAAGAAAATCCAATCAATTAAAGCCAAGGTAAGACAAATCCCAGAAAGGCAAATAAAGGCAATGGAAAACAAGGGAAGGCAAATAAAGGCAAGGCAAATTCAGGCAAAACAAGGCAGGCTAAGAAAATCCAAGCAAGACAAGGCAAAGTAAGGCAAGGAAAATCCGGGAAAAGCAAGGCAAGACAAATCCAGGCAAGGCAAGACAAATCCAGGCAAGGCAAGGCAAATCCAGGAAATTCAAGGCAAGAAAAAGTAAATGGAGGCAAAGCAAATCCAGGCAAGGCAAGGTAAGGAAAGGAAAGGTAAGTAGAGGTAAGTCAAATCCAGGCAAGGCACAGTAAGGCAAGTAAAATTTAGACAAGGCAAATACAGGCGAGAAAAGGCAAAAGCAGGCAAATCCGTTCAAGACAATTTTAGGCAAGGCAAATACAGGAAAGGCAAATCCAGGCAAGGCAAATCCAGACAAGAAAAGGCAAAGCAAGGCAAATCTAGGCCAGAAAAATAGAAGCAAGTCCAGGTAAGGCAAATCCAGGCAATAAAAGGCAATGCAAATTTAGGCAAGGCAAATCCAGGCAAGGCAAGGCAAGGAAAATCCATGCATAGCAAGGCAAGACAACACAAATCGAGGCAAGAAAAACCCAGGCAAGGTAAGCCAAAGCAAGGCAAATTTAGGCAAATTAAATCCAGGCAAGGCAAGGTAAGGCAAGGCAAATCCAGGCAAGGTAAATCTAGGAAAGGCAAGGCAAAGCCAACCCACACAAGGCAAATCCAGGAAAGACAATGGACTGCAAAACCAGGCAACACAAATCCAGGCGAGGAAAGGAATATCAAATCCAGGCAAGGCACATCAGTGGAAGTCAGGGCAAGGCAAGGAAAATCCAGATAAGGCAAGCCCAGGCAAAAAAAGGGAATGCAAGACAAATCCAGGCAAGGCAAAACAAGGCAAGGCAAATCCAGGCGAGTCAAATGTAGGCAAGGCAAATCCATGTAATGGATTAGGCAAAGTAAGCCAAGGCAAATTCAGGCAAGGTTAAACAAGACAAGGTAAATTCAGGCAAGGCAAGTCCAGGCACCACAAGGCAATGCAAGGCAAATCTAGGAAGGCAAATCTAGGAAAAGCAAGGCAAATTAAAATGAGACAAGGGAAATTTACGTAAGGCAAATTCACCCAATGCAACTCCTGGCAAGGAAATTCAAAGCAAGCCAAATCCAGGAAAGGAAAGGCAAATCCAAGCAAGGCAAATCCATGCAAGGCAAAACAAGGCAAGGCAAGGCAAATCCAGGTAAGGTAAGGCAAAGCAAGGCAAATACAGGCAAGAAAAATCCAGTCAAGGCAAGGCAAAAACAAATCCAGGCAAGGCAAGGCAATGCAAGGCAAATCCAGCAAAGCAAAATCAGGCAAGGCAGGGCAAGGCAAGGCAAGGCAAATCCAGGCAAGGCAAATCCAGGCAATGCAAGGTAAGGCAAGGAAAATCCAGAAAAAACAAGGCAAATTCTGGCAAGAAAAATCCAAACAATAAAAAGCAAAGCAAGGCAAATTCAGGACAGGAAAATGCAGGCAAGGGAAGGTAAGGCAAGGCAATTCCAGGCAAGAAAAATCCAGGCAAGGCAAGGGAATGCAAAATTAGCCAACAAAAGTTCAGGCAAGAAAAGGCAAGGCAAGGAAAATCCACGTATAGCAAGGCAAGAAAAGTCAAATCCAGGCAAGAAAAAAACAGGCAAGGTAAGCCAAGGCAAGCCAAATCCAGGAAAAAGAATCCAGGTAAGGCAACGTAAGGCAAGGCAAATCCACGCAAGGCAATGCAAGGCAAAACAAATCAATGCAAGGCAAATCCATGGAAGGCAATGCAAGGCAAGACAAATCCAGACGAGGCCTATTCAGGCAAGGCAACGCAAGGCAAGGCAAATCCAGGTAAGGCAATTAATTGCAAGGCAAGGTAACAAAAGGCAAGGGAAATCCAGGCAAAAATCCAGCCAAGGCAAGGCAGAGCAATACAAATCCAGCAAGGAAAATCCGGACAAGACATGTCAAGTCAAGTCAAGGCAATTTCAGACAAGGCAAATCCTGCCACGTCAAGCCAAGGCAAGGCAAATTTAGGCAATTAAAATTTAGGCAAGGCAAGGCAAATCCAGGCAACGCATATCCAGGCAAGGCAAGGCAAGGCAAGGCAAGGCAAGGCAAGGCAAGGCAAGGCAAGGCAAGGCAATGCAAATCCAGGCAAGGAAAGGAAAGGAAAGGAAAGGCGAATCCAGGCAAGGCAAGGCAAATCGAGGCAAGGGAAAACCAGGAAAAGTAAAACCAAGCAAGGCAAGTCAAGAGAAGGCAAATCCAGGCAAGGCAGAGCAATGTAAACCTAGGCAAGGAAAATCCAGGCAAGGCATCGCAGGGCAACGAAAATCCACGCAAGGCAAGGCAAAGGAAGACAAATCCAGTCAAGGCAAATGCAGGCAATGCAACGCAAGAAAAGTAAAAATCAGGCAAGGCAAATCCGGGCAATGGAAGGCAAGGCAAAGTAAATCCAGGCAAGCTAAGACAAGGAAAGGCAAATCCAGGCAAGGCAGAAAAAGAGAAACACAAGCAAGGCAAGGCAAATACAGGCAAGGCAAATACAGGGAAGACAAGGGAAGGCAAGGAAACTTCAGGAAAGGTAAATCCCAGCAAGGCAAGGCAAGGCAAGGAAAATCCATGCAAGGTAAATCCAGGGAAGGCAAGGTAAGGCAAGGAAAGTTCAGGAAAGGCAAATCCCAGCAAGGCAAGACAAGGCAAGGAAAATCCAGGCAAGGATAATTCAGGTATGGGAAGCCAAGGCAAATCCAGGCAAGGCAAATCCGAGGAAAAGAAATCAAGGAAATGCCATTCCACAAAAAGCAAGGCAAGGCAATGCAAAACCAGGCAAGAAAAATTCAGAAAAGGCAAGAAAAGTCAAGTCAAATTCAGGTAAGGGAAATCTAAAAAATGCAAGATAAGGGAAGGCAAATCAGGGCAAACAAATGCAGACAATGAAAGGCAAGGCATGGCAAATCCAGGCAAGGCAGCGTAAGAAAAGCCAAATTGATGCAAGCGAATCCAGGCAAGGCAAGGCAAAAAAAGGCAAATACAGGCAAGATAAATCCTGGTTAGGCAATCAAAGGCAAGGAAAGTAAAGGCAAATGCAGGCAAGAGAAATCCAGGCAAGGCAATGAAAGGCAAGACAAATTTACACAAGGCAAATCCAAGAAGGCAAGACAAGGCAAGGCAAATCCCGGCAAGGCAAATTTAGGCAAGAAAATGCAACAAAAGGTAAATACAGGCAAGGCAAGGCAAGGCAAAACAAATCAACGCAAGGCAAATCCAGGCAAGGCCAAGCAATGCAAGGAAAATGCAGGCAAAGAAAATCCAGGCAAACCATGGCAATGTAAGGTAATCCTAGTCAAGGCAAATCCAGGCAAGGCAAAGTAAATCCCTGCAAGAAAAAATCAGACAAGGGAAGGCAAGAAAAGGCAAATCCAGGCCATGAAAATACAGGCAAGTCATGGTAAGGCAAAACAAACGTAGGTAAGGCAAATCCTGGCAAGACAAATCCAGGCAAGGCAAGGCAAGGCAAATCCAGGCAAGGCAAATCGAGGCAAGGAAAATTCAGGCAAGGCAAGGCAAAGCAAGGCAAATCCAGGCAAAGCAAATTTAGGCAAGGCAAGGGAAGGCAAGGCAAATCCAGGCAAGGCAAGGCAAGGTAAAACAAATCCAGGCAAGGCAAGGCGAATGCAGGCAAGGCAATGCAAGGTAAGGCAAATCCAGGCAAGGCAAATCCAGGCAAAAAAGGGCAACGCAAATTCAGGCAAGGCATGACAAGTCACGGCAAATCCATTCAAGTTTAATTCAGGCACATCAAGGCAAGGCAAACCCAGGCAAGGCAAATCCAGGCAAGGCAGAAAAAGGCAAATCTAGGCAAAACAAACCCAGGCAATAAAAGGAAAGGCAAATCCAGGCAAGGCAGAAAAAGGCAAATCTAGGCAAAACAAACCCAGGCAATAAAAGGAAAGGCAAATCCAGGCAAGGCAAGTCAAGGCAACGCAAATCCTGGCAATACAGGAAAAAACAATCCAAACAAGGGAAATCCAGGCAAGAAAAGGCACGGAAAATCCACACGAGGCCAATCTAGGCAAGGCAAGCCTAGGAAAGAGAAAGCAAATTCAGGCAAGTCATATCCAGGCAAGGCAAGGTAAGGCAAGGCAAGGTAAGGCAAGGCAAGGCAAGCTGAATCCAGACAAGTCAAGGCAAGGCAAGTCCAGGCAAGGCAAAAGAAGGCAAAGCAATTCCAGGAAACGAAATTCCAGGCAAGGCAAGAAAAGGCAAGACAAATCCAGGCAAGGCTAGGCAAGGTGAGGAAACGCAAATTTAGACAAGGTACATCCAGAAAAGGCAAGGCTAGAAACGGCAAATCCACGCAAAAAAACACAGGCAAGGCAAGGCAAGGCATGCATATTCAGGAAAGGCAAGCATATTGAGGAAAGGCTAATCCAGGCATGGCAAGGCAAAGATGGCAAATTTAGGTAAGGCAAGTTAAGGCAAGGCAAATTTACGCAAGGCAAGGCAAATTTAGGCAAGACAAATCCAGGCAAGGCAAATCCAGGCAACGCAAAGCAAGGCAAGGCAAATATATGCAACACAAATTCAGGCAGGGCAAGGCAAATTCAGGCAAGGCAAGGCAACTCCAGGCAAGGCAAATCCATTAAAGGCGAGGAAAGGCAAAGCAAATCTAGGCAAGACAAATCCAGGCAAAACAAGAAAATGCAAATTCAAGCAACGCATATTCAGGCAAGGCATGAAAAGGCAAGGCAAGGTCAAGGAAATCCTGGAAACGCAAATCCTGGCAAGGCAAGTAAAGGCAAATTCAGGAAAAGCAGATCCTGGCGAGGCTAGGCAAGGCAAAGCAAACTCAGGCAAGACAAGACAAGAAAAGGCAAATTCAGACAAGGCAAGGCAAGGCAAATTCATGCCTCACATATCCAGGCAGGCAAGGCAAGGCAAGGCAAATCCAGGCAAGTCAATTCCAGGCAAGACGAGGAAAGGAAAGGCAAATCCAGGCAAGGCAAATCCAGGAAAGGCAAGGCAAAGTAAGGCACATTCAGGCAAGGCAAATTAAGGCAAGGCAAGGGAAGGCAAGGCAATTCCAGCCAAAATAAAGGCAAAGCAAATCCAGGTAAGGGAAGACAAGTTACATCAAATTTAGGGAAGTCAAATCCAGGCAAGTCAAGGCAAAGCAAATCCAGACAAGGCAAATTCAGGCAAGGCAAAAAAGGCAAATCCAGGCAAAACAAATACAGGCAATAATAGGCAAGGCAAACACAGGCAAAACACGAAAGGCAAATCCAAGAAAGACAAATCCAGGCAATAAAAGGCAAGGCAAATATAGGCAAGGCAAGGCAAGTCAAGGCAACTCAAATCCAGGCAAGGCAAATATAGGCAAAGCAAGGCTAGGAAAGGCAACGAACATTTAGGCAAGTCATATTCAGTCAAGCTATGGGAAGGCAAGCCAAGGCAAATTCTGGAAATGCAAATCCTGAAAACACCAGGCAAGGAAAGAAAAATTCAGGCAAGGCAAGGCAAGGCAAGGGAAATCCAGGCAATGCAAATTTAGACAAGATAAGATAAGGCAATACAGGCAACGCAAATCTAGGGAAGGCAATGGAAGGCAAAGCAAATCCAGGCAAGGCAAGGCAAGGCAAGGAAAGCTGAATCCAGGCAAGGCGAATCCAGGCAAGGCAAATCCAGGTAAGGCAAGGCAAGGTAAGGCAATTCCAGGCAAGACAAAGCAAGGCAAAGAAAATCCAGGCTACAAAAATCCAGGCAAGGCAAGTAAAGGCAAGGCAAATCCAGACAAGACAAATCGAGGCAAGGCAAGGCAAATTCAGGCAATGCAAATTCAGGCAAGTCAAGGCAAGGCAAACTGAGACAAGGCAAAACCAAGCAAGACAAGAAAAGACAAATCCAGGCAAAACACATCCAATGAATGCAAGGCAAGGAAAAATCAGGCAAGACAAATCCAGGCAAGGCAAGGAAAGACAAGGCAAGGCATATCCAGTCAAGGCCAGGAAAAGCAAACTTAGGCAACACAAATCCTGGTAAAACAAGGCAAGGCAAGGTACATCCAGGCCACGAAAATCCAGGCAAAGCATAGAAAGGCAAAGCAAATCCAGGCAAGACAAATCCAGAGAAGGCAAGGCATGGGAAAACAAATCCAGGTAAGGCAATTGCAGGCAAGTCAAGGCAAGGCAAATTCAGACAAGACAAATCCAGGCAAGGTAGAAAAAGGCAAATCCAGGCAAAACAAATCCATGCAATGCAAGGCAAGAAAAAAACAGGCAAGGCAAATCCAGGCAAGGCAAGGCAAGATGAGGTAAGGCAAATCCAGGCAAGGCCAAAAAGGCAAAAACAGACAATGCACATCCTGGCAAAACAAGGCAAGGGAAGGCTAATCCAGACATGGCAATTCCAGGGAAGAGAAATCCAGGCAAGGCAAGTCAAGGTAAGGCAAATCCAGGCAAGGCAAATTCAGGGAAGGCAAGGCAAGGCAAATCCAGGCAAGGCATTTTTAAGCAAGACATATCCAGGCAAGGCGAGGCGAGGCAATTCCAGACAAGGCAAATCCAGGCAAGACAAGGAAAGTGAAATTCAGGCAAGGCAAGCCAAGTCAAGGCAAGGGACATCCAGACATGGTAAAAAAAGACAAATCCAGGTAATGTAGATTCATGCAAAACAAGTCAAATTAAGGAAAATCAAGGCAATTCAAATTCAGGGAATGCAAGGAAAGGTAATGCCAACCCAGGCAAGGCCAATCAAGGAAAGGCAAGAAAAGGCAAGGCATATCCAGGCAAAGCAAATCCAGGAAATGCAAGGCAAGGCAAGGCAAATGAGGCAAGACAACGGAAGGCAAGTCAAATCCAGGTAAGCCAAATCCAGGCAAGGCAAGGGAAGGCAAGGAAAATCCAGGCAAGGTAGATCCAGTCAAGGCAAGGCGAATACAGGCAAGGCAAATCCAGACAAGACAAGGCAAGGTAAGGCAAATCTAAGCAAGGCAAGGCAAATCCAGGAAAGGCAAATCCAGGCAAGTCAAGTAAAGGCAAATTTAGACAAGGCAACTCGAGGCAAGGCAAGGTAAGACAAATCTAGGCAAGGCAAATCCATGCAATGCAAGGCAAGGAATAAACAGGGAAGGCAAATCTCGACAAGGCAAGGCAAGGCAAATCAAGGCAATGCAAAAAAAGGCAAATCCAGGCAAGGCAAATCCTGGCAAAACAAGGTAAGGTAAGACAAATCTAGGCAAGGCAAATCCAGGCAAGGGAAAGCAATAAAAGGGAAATCCAGGGAAGGCTAATCCAGGCAAGGCATGGCAAGACAATGCAAATCCAGAAAAGGCAAATTCAGGCAAGGCAAGCAAGGCAAATCCAGGCAAGGCAAATTCAGGCGAGGCAAGACAAGGCAAGGCAAATGCAGAAACCGCAAATCCAGGCAAGACAAGGGACGGCAAGGAAATACAGGCAATGCAAGTCCAGGGAAGGCAAGGCAAGGCAACGCAAATCCAGAAAGGCAAAATCAGGTAAGGCAATGCAAGGCAAGGCAAGGCAAATCCAGGCAAAGCAAATCCATAAAATGCAACGCAAGGCAAGGCAAATGAGTCAAGGCAAGGGAAATCCAGGCAAGGCAAACCTAGGCTAGGCAATGCAAGGCAAGGCAAATCCAGGCAAGGCAAGGCAAGTCAATGCAAACCAGGCAAGGAAAATCCAGGCAAGATGAGGCACGGCAAGCAAAATCCAGGCAAGGTAAATCCAGGCAAGGCAAGGCAAGGCAAGGCAAGGCAAATCCAGACAGGACAAATCCAGGCAAGGCAATGCAAGGGAAATCCAAGCAAGGCAAATCCAAACAATCAAGACTTGCAAAGGCAAACAAAGGCAAGGAAAATCCAGGTAAGCGAAGGCAAGCCATATCCATGAAAGGCAAATCCAAGCAAGGCAAGGTAAGGCAAGTCAAATTTAAGCAACACAAATCCAGGCAAGGCAAATTCAGGCAAAGCTAATTTAGGCAACGCAAATCAAGGCAAGGCAACCCCAGGCAAGACAAAATAAATCTAGGCAAGGCAAATTCAAGCAAGGCTAGGCAAGACAATGAAAATCCAGGCAAGACAAATCCAGGCAAGGAAAGGCTAGGCAAATCCAGGCAAGGCAAATCCAGACAAAGCAAGGCAAGGCAAGGCAAGGCAAATACAGGCAAGGAAAATTCAGACAGGGCAAGGAAAGGTCAGGCAAATGCAAGCAAGGCAAGTCAAGTCAAGGCAAATCAAAGCCAGGCAAATCCAGGCAAGGCAAGACAAGGCAAATCCAGGAAAGGCAAATCCAGGCAAGGAAATACAAGGCAAGACAAATCCAGGCAAGTCAAGGAAAGGCAAATTCAGACGAGGCAAATCAAGGCAATTCAAGAAAGAATAAATTGAGGTAAGGCAAATCCATGCAATGCAAGGCAAGGAAAAAACAGGGAAGGCAAATCTAGGCAAGGCAAGGCACATCAAGGAAAGGCAAATCAAGACAAGGCAAAAAAAGAAAAATCCAGGGAAGGAAAATTCTGTCAAAACAAGGCAAGGTAAGACAAATCTAGGCAAGGCAAATTCAGGCAAGGGAGAGCAAGTAAAGGGAAATTCCGGAAGGCTAACCAGGTAAGACTTCACAAGATAATACAAATCCAGGAAAGGGAAATCCAGGCAGAGCAAGGCAAGGCAAATCCAGCAAGGCAAATTCAGGTAAGATAAGGCAAATGCAGAAAAGAAAAATCCAGGCAATGGAAGGGAAGGGAAGGAAAATACAGGCAATGCATATTCAGGCAAGGCAAGGCAAGGCAACGCAAATCCAGGAAGACAAATTCAGGTAAGGCAATGCAATGCAAGGCAAGGCAAGGCAAATTCAGGCAAGGCAAGGCAAATTCTGATAAGTCAAGGGAAGGCAAGGCAAATCCAGGTAAAAAAGGCAAGGCAAATAGAGGTAAAGCAAAGCAAGGTAAATCCAGTCCACACAAATACAGACAAGGCAAAGCAAGGCAAGGCAAATTCAGGCAAGGTAAAAAAAGGCAAAGCAAATTCAGAAAAGGCAAATGCAGGCAAGGCAAACTCAGGCAAGAAAAACCCAGACAAGGCAAGGCAAGGCAAATCCATACAAGACAAATACAGGCAAGGCAAGGCAAGGGAAATTCAGGAAAGGCAAATCCAGGCAAGGCAAGGCTTGGAAAGGCAAATCCACCCAAGGAAAATCCAGGTAAGGGAAGACAATCCAGACATATAAAGGAAAGGCAAATCCAAGCAAGGCAAGGTAAGAAAAGGGAAATTTAGGCAAGACAAATACAGGCAAGGCAAATCCACGCAAGGAAAATCCAGGCAACGCAAAGCAAGGCAAGGCAAATCCAAGCAAGAAAAAAGAAATTCAGGCAAGAGCAAATCCAGGCAAGGCTAAGCAAAGCAAGAAAAGGCAAATTCAGACCAGGCATATCCAGGCAAGGCAAGGCTTGAAAAGGCAAATCCAGGCAAGAAAACCCAGGCAAGGCAAGGCAAGGCATGCAAATTCAGAAAAGGCAAATTCAGGCAAGGGAAGGCAAGGCAAGGCAAATTCACTCAAGGCAAAGCAAATTTAGGCAAGACAAATACAGGCAAGGCAAATCCAGGCATGGCAAATCCAGGCAATGCACAGTAAGGCAAGGCAAATCCAGGCAAGGCAAATCCAGGCAAGGCAAGGCAAATTCAGTCAAGGGAAATCCAAGCAAGACAAATCCAGGCAAAACAAGGAAATGCAAATAAAGGCAAGGCATATCTAGGCAAAGCATGAAAAGTCAAGGCAAGGCCAAGGAAATCCTGTCAATGCAAACCATGGCAAGGCAAGGCAAATTCAGGCAAAGCAAATCCAGGCAAGGCTAGGCAAGGCAAGGCAAACTCAGGAAAGACAAGGCATGACAAATCCAGGCAAGGCAAGGCAAGGCAAATCTAGGCCTCGCAAATCCAGGCAGGCAAGACAAGGCAAGGCAAGGCAAATACAGGCAAGGCAATTCCAGGTAAGGCGAGGAAAAACAAGGCAAATTCAGGCAAGGCAAATCCAGGCAAGGCAAGCAAAGTAAGGCACATTCAGGGAAGACAAATTTAGGCAAGGCAAGACAAGGCAAGGCAAATTCAGGCAAAGCAAGGGAAGGAATGGCAAGGCAAGGCAAGACTTATCCAGCCAAGACATATCCAGGCAAGGCACATCCAGACTAGGCAAGGCAATGTAAGACACATCCAGGCAAGGCAAATCCAGGGAAGGCAAGACAAGTCATGTCAAATCCAGGCAAGTCAAATCCAGGCAAGACAAGGCAAGGCAAATCCAGAGAAGAAAAACCCAAGCAAGGCAAAAAAGGCAAATCCAGGCAAAACAAATACAGGCAATAGAAAACAAGGCAAATACAGGCTAGACAAATACAGGCAAGGCAAGGCAAGGCAAGGCAAGGCAAATACAGGCAACAAAAGGCAAGGCAAATACAGGCAAGGCAAGGCAAGTCAAGGCAAGGCAAATCCAGGCAAGGCAAATATAGGCAAGGCAAGGCTAGGAAAGGCAATGAAAATTGAGGAAGTCATATCCAGGCAAGCCATGGGAAGGCAAGGCAAGGCAAATCCTGGCAACGCAAATTCTGGCAACACCAGGCAAGACAAGGAAAACCCAGGCAATGCAAATATAGACAACGCAAGGCAAGGGAAATCCAGGCAACGCAAATCTAGGAAAGGTAATGGAAGGCAAAGCAAATCCAGGCAAGCAAGGCAAGGAAAGGCAAGGAAAGGCAAGGCAAATCTAGGCAAGTCGTATCCAGGCAAGGCAAGGCAAGGCTAGGCAAGGCAAATCCAGGCAAGACAAATTCAGGCAAGTCAAGGCAAGGTGAATTTAACAAGGCAAATCCAGTGAAGGCTAAAAAAGACAAATCCAGGCAAAACAAATCCAATGAATGCAAGGCAAGGAAAAAAACAGACAAGGCAAATCCATTTAAGGCAAGGCAGGACAAGGCAAGGAAAATCCAGGCAAGGCCAGAAAAGGCAAATCCAGGCAACGCAAATCCTGGCAAAACAAGGCAAGGCAAGACAAATCCAGGCCCCGAAAATTTAGGCAAAGCAAGGAAAGGCAGGACAAATCCAGGCAAGCCAAATTCAGGCAAGTCAAGGAAAGGCAAATTTAGACAAGGCAAATCCAGGCAAGGTAAGAAAAGTCAAATCTAGGCAACACGAATCCATGCAATGGATTTTCCTTGCAAGGCAAAGAAAAAACAGGCAAGGCAAAACCAGGCAAGACAAGGCAAGACCAGGCAAGGCAAATCAAGGCAAGGCCAGGAAAGGAAAATCTGGGCAACGCAAATCCTGGCAAAACAAGGCAAGATAAGGCAAATCCAGGCAAGGCACGTACAAGGAAGTCAAAGCAAGAAAAGAAAAATTCAGGGAAGGCTAATCCTGGTAAGGCATAACAAGGTAAGGCAAATCCAGGGAAGGGAAATCCATGCAACCCAAGGCAAGGCAATGCAAATCCAGGCCAGGCAAATCTCAAAAAGGCAAGGCAAGGCAAATATAGGCTAGGCAAATCCAGTCAAGGCATGGTAAGGAAAGGCAAATTTAGGCAATGCAAACCCAGGCAAGGCAAATCGAGGCAATTTCATACAAGGCAAATCCAGGCAAGGCAAGCAAAGGCAAATTCAGGCAATGCAAGGCAAGGCAAATACAGGCAAAGCAAGGCAAGGCAAAACAAAACAAGGGAAATTTAGGCATGGCAAAAAAAAGACAAATCCAGGCAAGGTAAATCCAGGCAAAACAAGTTAAGGTAAGGAAAATCCAGTCAAGGCAAGGCTAGATGAGGAAAATCCAGGAAAGGGAAATCCAGGCAAGGCAAAACGAGGCAATTCCAGCCAAGGCAAATCCAGGCAAGGCAAGACGAGGCAAATTCAGGCAAGGCAAGACAAGGCAAGGCAAATCCAGGCAAAGCAAGGCAAGTCAAACGAAACCAGACCAAAAAAATCCAGGCAAGACGATGCAAGGCAATGAAAGTCCAAGCAAGGCAATTCCAGTCAAGGCAAGCCAAGGCAAATACAGACAAGTCAAATTCAGACAATGCAAGGGAAGGCAAGAAAAATCTAGGCAAGTCAAGCTTTGGAAAGGCAAATGCAGGCGAGGATAATCCAGGTAAGTGAAGGCAAGCCAGGCATATCCTAGAAAGGCAAATGCAGGCAAGGCAAGGCAAGGTAAGGCAAATTTAGGCAAGACAAATCCAGGCAATGAAAATACAGACAAGACAAATCCAGGCAAACTATTGCAAGGCAAGGCAAATCCAGGCAAGACATAACAAATCCAGCCAAGGCAAATGCAGGCAAGTATGGGCAATGTAAGAAAACGCAAATTTAGACAAGGCATACCCAGGCAAGGCAAGGCTAGAAAAGGCAAATCCAGGCAAGAAAAAATCCTGGCAAGGCAAGGCTAGGCAAGGAAATTTAGGCAAGGCAAGCAAAGGAAAATCGAGGCAATGCAAATTCAGGCAAGGCAAGGCAAAACAAATCCAGACAAGGCAAATCCAGGAAAGGCAATGGAAGGCAAGGTAAATTCAGGAAAGGCAAGGCACGGGAAATGCGAAGCATGCATATCCAGGAAAGAAGAGGCATGGCAAGGAAAATTTAGGCAAGGCAAGGGAAGGCATGGCAAATCGATGCAAGGGAAATCCAGGCAAGCCAAGGCAAGGCGAATCAAGGCAAGGCAAATGCACGCAAGTCAATGCAATGTAAGGCAAATTTAGGAAAGGCAAGGTAGGAAAAGGCAAATTCAGGCCACGCAAATCCAGGCAAGGAAAGACAATGCAAGGTAAATCCAGGCAATCCAAATGCAGGCAAGACAACGCAAATAAAAGCAAGGCAAATGCAACCAAGGCAAGACAAGGCAAATTCAGACAAGAAAATTCAGGCAAGTTAAAAAAAAGGCAAATTCAGGCAAGCAAATCATGAAAAAACAAGGCAAGGTAATGCAAATCCAAGCAAGGCAAATGCAGGCAAGGCAAAGCAATGAAAGAAAAATCCAGGGAATGGTAAGGCAAGCAAGGCATGGCAAGGCAAGGCAAATCCAGGGAAGTGAAATCCAGGCATGGCAAGGCAAGGCAAGGCAAATCTAGGCAAGGCAAATTCAGTGAAGGCTATGTAACTCAAATTTAGGCATGGCAAATCCAGGAAAGGCATGATAAGACAAGGCAAATTCAGGCAATGCAAATCCAGGCAAGGCAATACATGGAAATTCCAGATAAGGCATATCAAGGCAAGGCAAGGAAAGGCAAATCCAGGCAAGGCAAGACAACGCAAATCGAGGAAGGCTAATCCAGGCAAGGCAAGGCAAGGCAAGGCAAGACAAGGCAAGGGAAATCCAGGCAAGGCAAAATCAGTCAAAACAAGGCAAGGAAAAAAGAATCCAGGCAAGGCAAATTCAGGAAAGGCAAAGAAAAGAAATACCAATCCAATCAAGCCAAATCGATGAAAGGCAAGGCAAGGCAAAGCAAATCCAGGCAAGGCCAAATCAGGAAAGGCATGGGAAGGCAAGGCAAATCCAGGCAAGGCAATTCCAGAAAATTTAAGGCAAGGCAAGACAAATCCAGGCAAGGCAAATTCAGTCAATGCAAAAACAGTCAAGGCAAGGCAAATCCAGAAAAGAAAAATCCAGTTAAGGCATGAAAAATCCAGGCAAAATGAGACATATCCAGGCAAGAGAAATACATGCAAGGCAAGGCAAGGCAAAACAATTTCAGACAAGGTAAGGCAAGGAAAGGAAAGGCAAATCTGGGCAAGGCAAATCCAGGCAATGCAAGGCAAACCAAGGCAAGGCAAGGCATGGCAAGGCAAGTCAAATCCAGGAAAGCAAAATCCAGGAAAAACAAGGCAAGGCAAATTCAGGAAAGGCAAATGCAGGTAAGGCAAGGCAAGAAAAATCTAGGCAATGCAAATCCAGGCAAGAAAAACCCAGGTAAGACAAGGCAAGATGAATCCATGGAAGGCGAATCCAGGCAAGGAAAAGCCAGGCAAGGCAAGGCACGGTAAGGCAAATTCAGGCAAGGCAAGGCAAATCCAGGTTATGCAAATCCAGGCAAGACAATGGAAGGCAAGGCAAATCCAGGCAAGGCACATCCAGACAAGTTAAATATAGGCAAGAAAAATCCAGGCAAGTCAAGGGAAGGAAATTTCAGGCCAGGCAAATCCAGGCAAGGTAAGGAAAGGCAAGGAAAATCCAGGCAAGGCAAGGCAAGGCGAATCCAGGCAAGGCAAAGCCAGGCAATGCAAGGCAAGGTAAGGCAAATTCAGGTAAGGCAAGGCAAGGCAAATCCAAGCCACGCAAATCTAGGCAAATCAAGGCAATGTAAAACAAATTCAGGCAAGGCACATTGAGGCAAGGCAAATCTAGACAAGGCAAATGCAGGAAAGTCAAGACAAGGCAAATTTAGGCAAGACAAGAAAAGGGAAATTCAAGCAAGGCAAGAAAAGGGAAATTCAAGCAAGGCAAATCCATGCAACGCAAGGCAAAAAATAAAAATTAAGGAAAATCCAGGCAAGCCAATGCAATACAAGGCAACGCAAACCCAGGCAAGGCAAGGAAAGAGAAGGGAAATATAGGCAAGGCAAGGCAAGCCTAGGCAAATCCAGGCCAAGCAAATTCAGACAAATCAAGGGAAGGGAAATCAAGGCAAGGCAAGGGAAGATAAATTCAGGCAAGTCAAGGCAAGGCAAACTCAGACTAGGCAAATGCAGGCAAGGCAAGGGGAAGCAAATCCAAACAAGGCAAATCCTGGAAAAATAAGAAAAGGTAATGCAAATCCAGGCAAGGCAAAGCAAGAAAAGGGGCATCCAAGGAAGGCTAATCCAGGCGAGGTTTGCCAAAGCAAGACAAATCCAGGGAGAGGAAATTCAGGCAAAGCAAGGCAAGCAAGGTAAATCTGGCAAGGCAAATCTTGGCAAAAAAAATTCAGAAAAGGGATGATAAGGCAAGGCAAATCCAGGCAATGCAAATTCAGGCAAGGCAAGGCAATTCCAGACAATGCAAATCCAGGCAAGGCAAGGAAAGACAAATCCAGGCAAGTCAAGGCAAGCCAAATCCAGGCAAGGCAAGCAAGGAAAAGCAAGGGAAATACAGGAAAGACAAGGCCAATACAGGCATGGCAAATCCAGGAAAGTAAGGCAAGGCAAGGCATATCTAGACAAAGCAAATCAAATCCAGGCAAAACAAGGCAAGGCAAGGCATATCTAGACAAAGCAAATCGAATCCAGGCAAAACAAGGCAAGGCAAATTTTGGCAAGTCAAACCCAGACAAGGAAAATCCAGGCAAGGCAAAAAAAAGGCAAATTTAGCAAGGCAAATCAAGAAAATGAAAGGCAAGGCAAATCCAGTAAAGGAAAGGCAACACAAATACAGGCAAGAGAAGGCATGTCTAGGCAAGGCAAATCCAGGAAAAGTAAGAAAAGGCAAATCAAGGCAAAGCAAAAAATGGCAAATCCAGGCAAAGCAAATCAAGGTAAGGCAAGCCTAGGCAAGGCAACGCAAATTCAAGCAAGGCCTATTCAGGCAAGTCATGGGAGGGTAAAGTAAGAAAAATCCTGGCAATGCAAATCCTGGCAAGTCAAGAAAAGGCAAGGCAAATTCAGGCAGGCAAGGCAAGGCAAGGCATAGAAAATCCAAGCAAGGAAAATTCAGGCAAGGCTAGGCAAGGCAAATTCAGGCGAAGCAAGGGAAGGTAAGGCAAGGGAATGGAAGAAAAAGCAAATCCAGGCAAGGCAAGGTGAGGCAAGGTGAATCCAGTCAAGGCGAATCCAGTCAAGGCGAATCCAGGCAAGGCAAATCCAGGCAAGGTAAGGCAAGATAAGGCAAATCGAGACAAGGAAAGGCAAGGCAAGACAAATCCAGACCACACAAATCCAGGCAAGGCAAGGCAAGGCAAGGCAAGGCAAATCCAGGCAAGGCACGTTCAGGCAATTAAAGGCAAGGAAATTTCACACAAGGCAAATCCAGGCAAGGCAAGAAAAGTCAAATCCAGGCAATGCAAGGCAGGGCAAAGCAAGGAAAGACAAATCCAGGCAAGGCATATCCACGTAAAACAAGGCAAAGCAAAGAAAATTTAGGCAAGGCAAATCCAGGAAAAGCAAGAAACGGAATGGATAATCCAGGCAAGGCAAATCCAGAAAAGGGAACGCATGGTAAGGCATATCAAGGCAAAGAAAATACAGGAAATTAAATGCAAGGCAAGGCAAATCCAGGCAATGCAAATCCAGGCAAGGCAAGGCAAGGAAAAACAAATCCAGACAAGGAAAACCCAGGCAAGGAAAGGCAAGGCAAGGCAAATCCAGACAAGGCCAATCCAGGCAAGGCAAGGCCATATAAATTCAAGCAAGGCAAATCCAGGCCACGCAAATTTAAGCAAGACAAGAAAAGGCAAATATAGGCAAGGCAAATCCAAGGAAGGCAAAGCAAGGCAAGGCAATTCCAGGCATGGCAAATCCAGGCAAGTCAAGGCAAGGCAAATTCATACTAGGCAAATCCAGGGAAGAGAAGAAGAGACAAATCCAAACAAAACAAATCCTGGTAAAACAAGGCAAAGTAAGACAAATCCAAGGAAGGAAAATTCTTGCAAAGCAATGCTATGAAAGGGACATCCAGGGAAGGCTAATCCAGGCAAGGCATGGCAAGGCAAGGAAAATCCAGGGAAGAGAAATGCAGGCAAGGCAAGAAAAATCCAGGCAAGGAAAATCCAGAGAAGGCAAGGCAAGGTAAACCTAGAGAAGGCAAATTCACACAAGGCATGGTAAGGCAAAGCAAATCCAATCAATGCAAATCCAGGTAAGGCAAAAGGAGGAAATTCCAGACAAGGCAAATTCAGGCAAGGCAAGGAAAGACATATCCAGGTAATGCAAGGCAAGGTAAATCCGGGCAAGGCAAAGCCAGATAAGGCAACACAAGGCAAGGCAAGGCCAATCCAGACAAGGGAAATCCAGAGAAGGCATGGCAAGGTAAATCTAAGGAAGACAAATCCAGAAAAGGCATGGTAAGAAAAGGCAAATCCAGTCAATGTAAATCCAGGTAAGGCAAAAGAATGCAATTCCGGACAACACAAATCCAGGCAAGGAAAGGAAAGGCATATGCACGGAATGCAAGCCAAGGTAAATCCAGGCAAGGCAAAGCCAGGTAAGGCAAGGCAAGGCAAGGCAAGGGAAATCCAAGCATGGAAAATAAAGACAAATCGAGGCAAGAGACATCCATGCAAAATAAGGTAAGGCAAGGAAAATAAAGGCAAGTAAAATCCAGGCAAGGCAAGAAGAGGCAAGGATAATCCAGGAAAGGCAAATCCAGAAAAAATAAGGCAAGACAAGGCATATCCAGACAACAAATTCTGGAAATGAAAGGCAAGGCAAGGCTAATCCAGGCAAGGCAAGCAAAGCAAGAAAAATCCAGGGAAGGCAAATCCATGCAAGGCAAGGCAATGCAAAACAAACCCAGACAAGGAAAATCCATGCAAGGCAAATCCAGGCAAGGCAAGGCCATATAAATCCAGGCCATACAAATCCAAGCAAGACAAGGGAAGGCAATTCCAGGCAAGGCAAATCCAGGCAAGTCAAGGCAAGGCAAGGCAAGGCAAATTCAGGCAAAACAAATTCTGGAAAAAAAGGCAAAGTAAGATAAATCCAGGTAAGGCAAATCCAGGTAAGGCAAATCCAAGCAAGGCAATGTAACAAAAGGGACATCCAGGGAAGACTAATTTAGGCAAGGCATGGCAAGGCAATGCAAATCCAGGAAAGTGAAATCCAGACAAGGAAAGACAAGGAAAGGAAAGGCAAATCTAGGCAAGGCAAATCCAGGGAGGGCAATGGAAAGCAAATCTAGACAATGCAAATCCAGGAATGGCATAATAAGGCAAGGCAATTCCAGACAAGGCAAATCCAGGCAAGGAAATGAGAGGCAAATTCAGGGAAAGCAAAACAAGGTAAATCCAGGTAAGGCAAATCCAGGGAAGGCAACGCAAGGCAAGGCAAATCCAGGTAAAGAAAATCCAGCCAATAAAGGGACGATAAGGCAAATTCAAGCAAGGCAATTCCACCTCCACTAACAGAGGGACAGCCCAGGCATCCACACAGATGAATATCCTGAGGACAAGATAGGACATACTGGAAAGGCAAGATAAGGCAAGGAAAGGCAAATGCAGGCAAGGGGAATCCAGCCAAAGCAAGGTAAAGTAAGGCAAATCCAGGCAAGGTATATAAAGAGAAGCCATGAAATGGCAAGGCAATCTCAGCAAGGCAAATTCTGGGAAGGCAAGCAAAGACAAGGCAAATCCAGGTATATAAAATTCAGGCAAGGTAAGACAAGGCAAGGCAAATCCAGGCAATGCAAATTCATGCAAGGCAAAGTAAGGCAATTCAAATCCAGGCAACACATATCCAGGAAAGGCAAGGCAAGGGAAATCCAGGCAAATCAAATCCATGCAAGGAAAGGCAAGGCAAAATGAATCCAGGCAAGGCAAATCCATGAAAGGCATAAGGCAAAGCAAATTGAGGCAAGGCAAATCCAGGAGAGGCAAGGTAATACAGCAAGGCATATCAGCGCAAGAAAATCGAGAAAAGGCAAGGCAAAAAAAGGCAAATCCAGGCAAAGCAAATCCTCTCAAGGCAATGAAAGGCAAGGTAAATTCACGCATGGCTAATACAGGAAGGCAAGGCAAGGCAAGGCATGTCAAATCCAGACAAGTCCAATTCAGGCAAGGGAAAGCAAAGCAAAGCAAATCTGTGCAACACAAGGCAAGGGAAAATAAATCCAAGCATGGCAAATCCAGGCAAAGCAAAGCAAGGTAAGGCAAATCCAGGCAAAGTAAATCCAGCCGAGAAAAGGAAAGGCAAGGCAAATTTAGGCAAGGCAAGTCTACGCACGACAAAGCAAGGCAAGGTAAATCCAGGCAAGAGAAATCGAGGCAAATCAAGGCAAGGGAAGACAAGGCAAATCTAGGCAAGGAAAATTCAGTCAAGCCATGGCAAGGCAAAGCAATCCCAGACAAGGAAAATCCTGGCAAGGAAAGCCAAAGCAAGGCAAATCCAGGCAAATCAAATCCAGGCATGGCAAGGCAAGCAAGGCAAATCCAGGCAGGCAAGGTAAGGCAAGGCAAATCCAGGTAACGCATATGAAGGCAAGGCTTGGCAACGAAAGGCAAATTAAGGGAAGGCAAATTCATGAAATTAAATTCAAGGCAAGACAAATCTATGCAAGGCAAATCCATGCAAGGCACGATAAGGGGCAAATCCAGGCAAGGCAAGTTAAGGCAAGGCAAATTCACACAAGCAAATCCAGGCAAGGCAAGGCAAAAAAAGGCAAATCTATAAAAGGCAAATCCAGGCAAGGCAAGTCATGGCAAGGCAAATCCAGGCAAGGGAAATCCAGGCAAGGGAAATCTAGGCAAGGCAAGGAAAGGAAAGGCAAGGCAAAGAAAGGCAAATCCATGCAATTCAAATCCAGGCAAAACAAAGCAAATCCCATAAAGGCAAATCCAGACAAGGGAAGGCAAACCAAGGCAAATTCAGGCCAGGCAAATACAGGCAAGGCAAGGTAAGGCAAGACAAATGCAGGCAAGGCAAATACAGGCAAGGCATAGTAATGCAAATCCAGGGAAGGCAAATCCAGGGAAGGCAAGGCAAAACAAGGAAAATACATGCAAGCCAAGGCAAGGCAAATACAGGCAAGAAAAATCCAGGCAATGCAAAGGGAAGGGAAGGGAAATCCAGGAAATTCAAATCAGGACAATGAAAGGCAAGGCAAGGCAAATCCAGGTAAGGCAAGCCAAGGGAAATACAGACAAGGCAAGGCAAGGCAAGAAAAACCAAAGCAAGGCAAATTCAGGCAAGGCAAGGCAAGGCAAGGCAAGGTAAGGCAAATCCAGGCAAGGCAAGGGAAGGAAAAGTAAAAAAAAAAGCAAGACAAATCCAAGCAAGGCAAGGCAAGCCAAGGCATATGCAGGCGAGGCAAGGCAAAGGAAGGCAAATCCTGGCAAGGCAATTGCAGGCAGGGTAAGGCAAGGCAAGACAAATCCAGCGAAGGCAAATTCATGCAATGCAAGGCACAGCTAGGCAAATTGAGGCAACGGAAATCCAGCAAGGCAAGGCAAGAAAAGGCAAATCCAGGCAAGGCAAATCCAGGCAAAGCAAGGCAAGGCAAGGCAAATTCAGGCAAGGGAAATCCAGGCAAGTCAAGGCAAGGCAAACTTAGGCAAGGCAAAACAAGGCAAGGCAAGGCAAATCTAGGCAGAGCAAGGAAAGACAAGTCAAATTTAGGCAAAGGAAAACCAGGCAAGGTAAGTCAAGGCAACCCAAATCCAAGCAAATCAAATCCAGGCAAGGCAAGTTAAGGCAAGTCAAATCCACACACGGCAAGGCAAGGCAAGGTGAAACAAATCCACGCAAGACAAATCCAGGGAATTCAACTCAAAGCAAGGCAAATACAGGCAAAGCAAATCCAGTCAAAAAAGTGAAGGCAAAGAAATTCCTCCCAACGCAATTTCATGCAAGGCAGGGTTAGGCAAGGCAAGGGAAATCCAGCTGAGGCAAGGTAAGGCAAGGCAAATCCAGGCAAGCCATGGCAAGGCAAGGCAATCCCAGGCAAGGCAAATTTTGACAAGGCAGGGCAATGGAAGGCAAATTCAGGCAAATAAATCCAGGCAAGGCAAGGCAAGGCAAGGCAAATCTAGGCAAGGCAAATCTAGGCAAGAGAAGGCAAATCCAGGCAAGAAAAATCCATGCAAGTAAAGGCAAGGGAAGACAAATCCAGGCAAGAAATATCCAAGCAAGGCATGGCAAGGCAAGGCAAATTGAGGCAAGTTAAATCCAGGCAAAACAAGGCAAGGATTGGCAAATCCACGCAAGGCAAATCAAGTCAAGGCAAATACATGCAACGAAAGGCAAGGGAAGACAAATCCAGGCAAGGTAAATCCATGCAAGGCATGGCAAGGAAAGTCAAATTCAGGCAAGGTAAATCCATTCAAGGCCCATACAGGCAAATCAAGGCAAATCCAGGCAAGGCAAGTCAAGGCAAGGCAAGGAAAATCCAAGCAAGGCAAGGTAAGGCAAGGAAATCCATGCAAAACAAGGCCAAGCAAATCCAGGCAAGACAAGGCGAGGAAAGCAAAAGAAATCCAGGAAAAGCAAGGCAAGGCAAACCATGTCAAGGCAAACCACGTCAAGGCAAATGCAGGCAAGGCAAGGCAAGGCAAGTAAATTCAAATCAAAGTAAAGCAATGCAAGGCAGGGCAAATAGAGGCAAGGCAAATCCAGGCAAAACAAGGCAAGGCAAGGCGTATCTAGGAAAGGCAAATCCAGCCTACGCAAGGCAAATAGAGGCAAGGCCATTCCAGGCAATGCAATGCAAGGTAAGCAAGGCAAATCCAGGCAAGGCAAATCCAGGCAACGAAGGGCTAGGCTAGGCAAATCCAGGCAAGGAAAATCCAGGGAAGTCAAGGCCAGCCAAGGAAAATTCAGGCATGAAAAATATAGGCAAAGCAAGTCAAAACAAATCCAGTCAAGAAAAATACAGGCAAGGCAAGAGAATGCAAGGCATATCCAGGCAAGGCAATTCCAGGGCAGCAAAGGAAACTTCCAGGCAAGGCAACACAAATCCAGTCAAAGCAAATCCAGTAAAAGCAGTTCATAGCAAGGAAAATCCAGACAAGGGAAGGCAAAACAAGGCAAATCCACGCCAGGCATACACAGACAAGGCAAGGTAAAGCAAGACAAATCCAGGCAAGGTAATGCAAGGCAAATCAAGGCAAGGAAAATCCAGGCAAGGCAAGGCCACGGAAAATCCATGCAAAGCAAGGCAAGTCAAGCCAAATCCAGGCAAGACAAATCCAGAAAATGCACGGCAAGGGAAGTCACATCCTGTCGAGGCCAATCCAAGCATTGCCTGCATTTGCCTTGCCTTGATTTGCCTTGCCTTGCGTTGCCTGCATTTGTCTTGCCTGAATTTGCCTTTTCTTGCATTGTCTGGATTTGTTGCGCCTAGATTTTTCTTGCCTTGCTTTTCCTTGCCTAAATTTGGCTTGCTGAATTTGCCTTGCCTTTCCTGGATTTCCCGTGCCTGGATTTTTCTTGCCTTGCCTTGCCTGGATTTGCCTTTCCTTGCCTTTCTTTTTCTGAATTTTCCTTGCCTGGATTTGCCTTGCCTTGCCTTGCCTTGCCTGGATTTTCCTTGCCTTGTTTTGCCTTGCCTGGATTTGCCTTGTCTTGCCTTGCCTTGCTGGATTTTTCTTACCTGGATTTGCCTTGCCTTACAATCCTTTCCTGGAGTTGCATTGCCTTGATTTCATTGACTTACCTTACCTTACCTTGATTTGTTGTGCATGGATGTGATTTGCCTTGCCCTGTATTGCCTGGATTTGTTTTGCCTGGATTTGCCTTGTTTTGCCTTGCCTTGCCATATTTACCTGGCCTGGATTGGTATTGCTTTGCCTTGCTTTGCCTGTACTTGTCTTGCATTGATTTGACTTTCCTTGCCTTGCCTTGCCTGGATTTGCCTTGCCTGGATTTGCCTTAACTTGCCTTGCCTTCCTGGATTTGCCTTGGCTGGATTCGATTTTTCTTGCCTTGCCTTCCCTGAATTTTGCTTGCCTGGGTTTGCTTTGCCTTGCCTTTCCTTGCCTAATTTTGCCTTGGCTTTCTTTGCTGTGCCTGGATTTCCTTGGCCTGAATTTGCCTTGCCTGTCTTTTCTCTGCTGCATTTGCCTTTTTTGCCTCACCTTTCCTGTATTTGCCTTGATTTGCCTGGATTTGCCTTCTCTTGCCTGGATTTGAATTACCTTACATGGATTTGCCTAAACCTGCCTTGCCTACATTTGCCTTAACTGGATTTGCCTTGCCTTTCCTTGCCTAGATTTGTCTTGCCTTGATTCATTTTGCCTGTATTGCCTTGCCTTGCCTGGATTTACCTTGTCTTGCCTTGCACTGCCTGGATTTGCCTCTCCTGAATTTTGCTTGCCTGGATTGGCCTTGCTTTAAATTGCTTTGCCTAGATTTGTGCTGTTTGGATTTGCTTTGCCTTGCCTTGTCTTGCTTTGCCTTGATTTGCCCCTCCTGGTTTTGCCTTGCCTTGCCTGGTCTTGCCCGTATTTGACATGCCTGGATTAGCTTTTGTTTGCCTTGCCTTGCAGGGATTTTCCTTGGCTGGATTTGCATTGCCTTTCCTTGCGTTGCCTGGATTTGTCTTTCCTGGATTTTCCTGGACTGGATTGGCATTTCTAGGAATTGTCTTGCCTGTATTTGTCTTGCTTGGATTTGCCTTGCCTTGCCTTGCCTTGCCTAGATTTGCCTTGCCTGGCTTTTGCGTTGCCTTGCCTTGTCTTGCTTGGATTTGACATGCCTGGATTAGCTTTTCCTTGCCTTGCCTGAATTTTCCTTGCCTGGATTTGCCTGGCCCCGCCGTGCATTGCCTAGATTTGCCTTCCCTGAAATTGCCTTATCTTGCTTTCCCTTCCCTTGTCTGGTTTTACCTTACCTGGAATTGCCTTGCCTTACCTTGCCTTGCCTGGATTTACCTTGCCTTGCTTTTCCTTGCCTAAATTTGCCTTGCCTGCATTTGCCTTGTTTTGCCTTACCTTGCCTGGATTTCCCTGGCCTGGATTGGCCTTGCTTTGCTTTGCCTTCCTTGTATTTGCCTTGCCTGGATTTGTCTTGACTGAATTTGCCTTGCCTGTATTTGCCTTTTCTTAACTTGCTTTGCCTGAATTTGGCTTGACTGGATTTCTTTGCCTTGCCTTGCCTTGCCTGAATTTGTGCCTGGATTTAATTTGCCTTGTCTCGTGTTGCCTGGAGGTGTTTTGCCAGGATTTGCCTTGCCTTGCCTTGCCTTACCTGGATTTGCCTTGCCTGGATTTACCTTCCTTTGCCTTGCACTGCCTGGATTGGCCTTGCTTTCAATTGCCTTTCCTGGATTTGTGTTGCTAGGATTTGCCTTGCCTTGCCTTGCCTTGCCTTTCTGGATTTGTCTCACCTGGTTTTGCCTTGTGTTACCTGTTCTTGCCTTTATTTGACCTGCCTGGATTTGCTTGTCCTTGCCTTGCCTTGCATACATTTTCCTCGCTGGAATTTGCCTTGCCTTGCATTTCCGTGGCTGTATTTGCCTTCCCTGGAATTGCCTTGCCTTGCCTTCCGTTGCCTGGATTTGCCTTGCCTTACCTTTCCTTCCCTGAATTCGTTTTGCCTTGCTTTTCCTTGCCTAAATTTGCCTTGCCTGAATTTGCCTGTCCTTCATTGGCCTTGCTTTGCTGAGCCTTGCTTGGATATGCCTTCCCTGAATTTTCCTTGCCTTACATTGCGTTGTCTGGATTTGCCTTGACTGGGTTTCATTTCCTTGCCTTGCCTTGCCTTGCCTTCCGTGTCCTGCATTTGTTTTGCCAGAATTTGCCTTGAATCGCCTTGCCTTATCTGGATTTGCCTTGCCTCGATTTGCCATTCCTTTTCTTTCCTGGATGTGCCTTGCCTGGATTTGCCTTTTCTTGTCTTGCCTGAATATATGTTGCCTGGTTTTGCCTTCCCTTGACTTTGATGCACTTGACTTGTCTGAATTTGCCTTGCCTTGTCTGGATTTGCCTTGTCTTGCCTGGATTTGCCTTGCCTTGGTTTGCCTTGCATTGATTTTGTGTTGCCTTGCCTTGTTTGTATTTGCCATGCCTGGATTTGCCTTGCCTTGCATTGACATGCCTGGATTGTCCTTGCCTGGATTGTCCTTGCCTTGTTTTGCTGTGTCTGGATTTGCCTTGCATGGATTTTCCTTTCCTTGTTTTGCCTTGCTGAATCTTTTTGCCTGGATTTGCCTTGCCTTACAATTCTTGCCTTGGTTTGCATTGCCTGGATTGCATTGCCTTACTTTGCCTTGCCTGAATTTGCTGTGCCTGGATTTGGTTTGCTTTGCCTTGCATTGTCTGGATTTGAATTGTTTGGATTTGCCTTGTTTGCCTTGCTTTGCCTGTAATTTCCTTATATTGATTTGCCTTGTTTTAACTTGCCTTGCCTTGATTTGACATGCCTGAATTTTCCTTGCCTGGTTTTGCCTTTCCTGGATTTGCCTTGTCTGGATTTATTTTCTTGCCTTGCCTTGCCTGGATTTGCCTTGTCTGAATTTGCCTTGCCTTGACTTGTGTGGTTTTGCCTTGCCTTGCCATGCCTTGCCTGGATTTCCTTTGCCTTGTTCTGCCTGGATTTGCTTGCCTTGCATAGCCTTGCCTGAATTTGCCTTGCCTTGCCTTACTTTGCATGGATTTGCCTTGCCTTGCCTAGATTTGCCTTTTCTCCCTTCGCCTTGCCTTGCCTTGCTTTGCCTTGTCTGAATTTGCATGGATTTGTCTTGCCTTGATTTGCCTTGCCTTTCCTTGACTTGCGTGGATTTTCCTTGGCTGGATTTGTTTTGCCTTGCCTTGCCTTGCCTGGATTTGCCTTGCCTTGCTTTGCCTTACATGAATTGGTTTTGCCTTACCTCAATTTGCCTCGTCTTGCCTTGCCATTCCTGGATTTGCGTTGCCTAGATTTTCCTTTCCTTGCCTTGCCTGGATTTACCTTGCCTTTTTCTGCCTTGCCTTACCTGAATTTGCTTTGCCTAGATTTCCCTTGCCTTGCCTTGCCTTGCCTTTGCTGGGTTTGCCTTTCCTGAATTGGCCTTGCAGTTTTTTTGCCTTGCCTGGATTTGCCTTTCCTGGACTTTTTTTCCTAGCCTTGTTTTGCCTGTATTTTCTTGCCTGTATTTGCCTTGCTTTCTTCTGCCTTGCCCTCATGTGCTTTGCCTGGATTTGACTTGCCTTTCCTTGTTTTACCATCAGTTGCATGGCCTGAACTTGCCTTGCGTTGTCTTTCCTTGCCTGGATTTGCTTTGCCTGGATTTGACTTGCCTTGACTTTTCTTTTCTTGACTGTATTAGTCTTGCCTGTATTTGACTTGCCTTTCATTGCTTGGATTTGCCTTGGCTGGATTTGCCTTTTCTTGCCTTGCCTGTATTTACCTTGCCTGAATTTGCCTTGCCTTGCCTTGCCTGGATTTGCCTTGCTTTGCCTTGCCTTACCTTGCCTTGCCTGGATTTACCTTGTCTGGATTCAGCTTGCCTTGCCTTGCCTTGGCTTTCCTGGATTTGCCTTGGCTGAATTTTCCTATTATGGATTTGGCTGGTTTTGCCTTACCTGGATTTAACTTGCCTGGATTTGCCTTCCCTTTTCTTGCCTTTCCTGAATTTTCATTGTCTTGCCTTGCCTTGCTTGGATTTGTGTTTCCAGGATTTGCCTTGCCTTGCCTTGCCTTTCCTGTATTTGTCTTGCCTTGCCTTTCCTTGCCTGAATATGCCTTCTTTTGCCTTGTCTTGCCTGGATTTCCCTTCGGTGAATAAACCTTGCTATGCCTGAATTTTTTTCCTATATTTGCCTTGCCTTGTCTTGCATTACATGGATTTGCCTTGTGTGGATTTGCCTTGCTATTCCTGGATGTGATTTTTCTGGATATGCCTTGTCTAGATTTTCTTTGCCTTGGCTTGTTTGCCTAAATTTGCCTTTCCTGGATATGCCTTGCCTTGCCTTGCCTGGATTTTCCTTTCATGGATTTGACGTGCCTTTTCTTGCCTTGCCTGGATTTGCCTTGCCTGTATTTTCTTTGCCTTGCTTTGCCTTGCCTGGAATTTTCTTGCCTGGATTTGCCTTGCCTCGCCTTACCTTTCCTGAATTTGCCTTGCCTTGGCTTAACTTGCTTTGCCTGTATTGCCTTGACATTTTTTGCCTAGACTTGCCTTTGCTGGATTTGCCTTTTTATGCCTTGCCTGGATTTGCCTTGTCTGGATTTGCTGTGCTTGACTTGCGTGGATTTTCCTTACCTTGTCTTACCTTGCCTGGATTTGCTTTGCCTTGTTTTGCCTTGATTTTCTTTGCCTGGATTAGCCTTGCCTGAATTTGCCTTGCCTTGTCTTACGTTGCCTGGATTTGCTTTGTCTTGCATTGCCTTGCCTGGATTTGCCTTCTCTTCATTCGTTTTGCCTTGCCTTGCCTTGCCTTGTGTTGCATGGATTTGCCTGTATTTGCCTTGCCTGAATTTGCCTTGCCTTCCATTGCCTTGCCTGGATTTTCCTTGGCTAGATTTGTTTTACCTTGTCTTGCCTTGCCGGAATTTGCCTTGCCTTGCCTTGTCTGGGTTAGCCTTGCCTTGCCTTACCTTGCCTGAATTTGTTTTGCCTTGCCTGAATTTGCCTTGTCTTGCCTTGCCGTTTCTGGATTTGAGATGCCTGAATTTTTCTTGCCTTGCCATGTCTGGATTTTCCTTGCCTGAATTTGCCTTGCCTTGCGTTACCTTGCCTCTATTTGCCTTGCCTTTTCTTGCCTTGCCTTGCCTGGATTTGCTTTTCCTGGATATGCCTTGCCTTGCCTTCCCTTTACTGGATTTGCCTTGCCTGGATTGGTCTTGCATTTTTTTTTGCCTTTCCTGAATTTGCCATTCCTGTATTTTCCTTGCCTTGCCTTGTTTGGCCTGTATTTGCCTTACCTGCATTTGACTTGACTTTCCTTGTTTTACCTGCAGTTGCATGCCCTGGATTTACCTTCCCTTGCCTTTCCTTGCCTGGATTTGCCTTACCTTGCCATACCTTGCCTGGGTTTGCCTTGCCTGGATCCGCCTTTCCTGGATTCGTTTTGCCGTGTTTTGCCTTGCATTGCCATGCCTTGCCTGAATTTGCCTTGCCTTCCATTACCTTCCCTGAATTTGACTTGCCTGGATTTGCTTTGCATGGACTTGCCTTTTCTGGATTTGCCTTTCTTTGCCTTGCCTGGAATTGCCTCTCTTTGCCTCGCCTACATTTGCATTGCCTGTATTTGCCTTGCCTTAACATGCCTTGCCTGAATTTGTCATGCCTTGCCTTCTCTGGATTTGCCTTGCCTGGATTTTCCTTGCCTTGCCGCGATTTGCCTTGCCTGTTTTTCTTTTTCCTTGCATTGCCTGGATTTGTTTTGACTGTATTTGATTTTCTTGCCTTGCCTTGATTTTCCTTGTCTGAATTTGCCTTGCCCTTACTTGCCTGGATTTGCCTTTTTGCCTTGCCTTCATTTGCTTTGCCCTGATTTGCCTTGAATGGATTTGCCTTTCCTTTCCTTTCCTTGCCTGGATTTGCGTGGCCTGAATTTGCCTTGCCTTGTCTTGCCATGCCTGGATTTGCCTTACCTGGATTTGCGTTACCTTGCCTTGCCTCGCCTGGATTTGTCTTGCCTGGATTCATCTGGTTTGGCCTTTTCTATATATGCCTTCACTTGCCTTTCCTGAATTTTCCTTGCTTTGCCTTGCCTTGCCGGATTTGCTTTTTCAGAATTTGCCTTGCCTTACTTTTCCTGGATTTCCCTTACCTTGCCTTGCCTTGCCTAAATATGCCTTCCATTTCTTTGTCTTGCCTAGATTTTCCTTCAGTGGATAAGCCTTACATTGCCTGTATTTCGTTTTGCCTGAATTTGCTTTGCTTGTCTTGCCTTACCGGGATTTCTCTTGTCTGGATTTGCCTTGCCTTGACTGGTTGTGTTTTTTCTGAATTTGCCTTGCCTTGATTTTCCTTTCCTTGGCTTGTTTGCCGAGATTTGCCTTGCCTGGATTTGCCTTGCCTGGACTTGCTTTGCCTAGATGTCCTTGCCTTCCCTTGCCTGGATTTTCCATCCGTGGATTTGACGTTCCTTTTCCTGCCTTTCCTGGATTTGCCTTGCCTGAATTTTTCTTGTTTTTCATTGCTTGGAATTGCCTTGCCAGGATTTGTGTTGCAAGAATTTACCTTTTCATGACTTGCCTGGATATGACTTTCCTGAATTTGCGTTGCCTTGCCTTGCCTTGCCTGGATTTGTCTTGCCTGGATATGCCTTGCCTTGCCTGTATTAGTCTTGCTTGTATTTTTCTTGTCTTTCATTGCTTGGATTTTCTTTGCCTAGATTTGCATTTCCTTGCCTTGCCTAGATTTGCCTTACCTGGATTCGCATTGCCCTGCCTTGCCTTGCCTGGATTTGCCTTGCCTTCATTTTTGTTTCCTGGATTTAACTTGCCTTGATGTGTCTGGTTTTGCCTTACCTGGATTTGCCTTGCCTGGATTTGCATTGGCTTGCCTTGCATTTCCTGAATTTTTTTTGCCTTGTCTTGCCTTGCTTGGATTTGCGTTTCTAGGATTTTTCTTGCCTTGCCTTGCCTTGCCTGGCTTTGTCTCGCCTTGCCTTGCCTGAATATGCCTTCCCTTGCCTTTTCTTGCCTGGATTTCCCTTCGGTGGATAAGCCTTGCCTTGCCTGGATTTTTATTGCCTGCATTTGCCTGGCCTTGTCTTGCCTTAGCCTTGTTTGCCTTGTCTGGATTTGCCTTGCCTTGTCTGGATGTGTTTCTCCTGGATTTGTCTTGCCTTCCCCTGTTTTGCCCTGATTTGCCTTGCCTGGATTTGCCTTTCCTGTCCTTGCCTTTCCTAGAGTTGTGTGGCCTGGAGTGGTTTTGCCTTGCCTTGCCTTGCCTGGATTTGCTTTAACATGCCTTGCATTGCCTGGGTTTGCCTTGCCTGAGTCTGCCTTGCCCAGATTCGACTTGCCTTGTTTTGCCTTGCCTTGCCTGGATTTGTGTTGCCTTGCCTTGATTTGCCTGAATTAGCCTTCCCTTGCCTTGTTTTGCCTGGATTTTCCTTGCGTGGATATGCCTTGCCTTGCCTGGATGTTTTTTGCCTATATTTGCCTTGTCTTGTCTTGTCTTACCTGGATTTTTCTTGTCTGGATTTGCCTTTCCTTGCCTGGATTTGTTTTTCCTGGATTGTCATTGTCTTGATTTTCCTTGCCTTGGCTTGCTTTGTCTGGATTTTTCTTCCCTGGATTTGCCTTGCCTTCCCTTGCCTTGATTTTCCTTTCCTGAATATGACGTGCCTTTTCTTGCCTTGCCTGAATTTGACTTGCCTGGATTTTCCTTCCCTTCCCTGGATTATCTTGACTTGCCTTCCCTGGATTTGCCATGGCTAGATTTGTTTGGCTTGCCTTGCTTTCCTGAATTTGCTTGACTTGCCTTGCCTTTATTTGCATTGCCTGGATTTGTCTTGCCTTGATTTGCATTGCATGAATTTGTTTTGCCTTACCTGAATTTGCCTTGCCTTGCCTTGCAGTTCCTGGATTTACATTGCCTGAATTTTCCTTGCCTTGCCTTGCCTAGATTTGTCTTGCCAGAATTTGCCTTGCCTTGCATTTCTTTGCCTCTATTTGCCTTGCCTTGACTTGCTTCGCCTGAATTTTTCTTGCCTGTATTTGCCTTGCCTCACCTTGCCTTGCCTGGATTATTCTTGCCTTGGCTTGCCTTGCCTTGCTTTTATTTGCATTGCCTGTATTTGCCTTTTCTTTCATTGCCTAGATTTGACTTTTTATGTATTTGCCTTTTCATGCCTTGCTTGAATTTGCCATGTCTACATTTGCCTTTCCTTGACCTGACTGGATTTTCCTTGCCTTGCCTTGCGTCGACTGGATTTTCTTTGCCTTGTTTTGCCTGTATTTGCCTTGCCTGTATTTGCCTTGTCTTGCACAGCCTTGCCTAAATTTGCCTTGCCTTGTCATGCCTTGCCTTGATTGGACTTGCCTTTCCTGGCCTTGCCTCGATTTGCCTTGCCTGGATTCGCCTTGCCTTGTCTTGCCTTGCCTGGATTTACCTTGCTTACCTTACTTTGCCTGGATTATCGTGACTTGCCTTGCCTGGATTTGCGTTGGGTGAATGTTTTGCCTTGCCTAAATTTGCTTTGCCTTGCCTTTCCTGGATTTGCCTTGCCTGAGTTTGTTTTGCCTTACCTGAATTTGCCCTGCCTTGGCGTGCTGTTCCTGGATTTGCATTGCCTGGATTTTCCTTGCCTTGCCTTGCCTGTATTTGCCTTGCCTGGATTTGTCTTGCCTTGCGTTGCCTTGTGTGGATTTGCTTTGCCTGGTTATGCCTTTCCTTGCCTTGTCTTTCCTGGATTTGCCTTGCCTGGATTGTCCTTGACTTGCCTTGCTTTCCCTGGATTTGCCTTGCGTGGCTTTTTCTTTCTTTGCCATGCCTGGATTTCCCTTGCCTTGCGTTGCCTGGATTTGACTTGCCTGGTCTTTCCTTACTTTGCACTGCCTGGATTTGCCTTTTCTTGCCTTGTCTAAATTTGCTTTCTCTGAAATTGCCTCGCCTTGCTTCGCCTGCATTTGCATTGCCTGGATTTGCCTTGCCTTGCCTGAATTTGCCTTGCTTGATTTTTACTTGCCTTGCATTGCCTGGATTATTTTTGTCTGAATTTGACTTTCCTTGCCTTGTCTGAATTTGCCTTTTCTGAATTTTCCTGGCCTTAACTTGCATGGATTTGCCTTGGCTGGATTTGCCTTGCCTTCCCCTGCCTTGCACTAATTTGCCTTCCCTGGATTGCCTTGCCTTTTTTCCTTGCCTAAATTGGTGTGTCCTGGATTTGCCTTGCCTTGCCTTGCCTTGATTTGCCTTTCTTTGCCTTGCCTTTTCTGAATTTGCCTTGCCTGGGTCCTCCTTGCCTGGATTTGCTTGCCTTGCCTTGCCTTGCCTTGCCTTGCCTTGTCTTACCTGGATTTGTCTTGCCTTGCCTTGCCTTGCTTGGATTTTTCTTGCATGGGTTGGGCTTGCCTTGCATTGCCTTGCCTAAATTCGCCTTGCCTTAGTTTGTTTTTCCTGAATTTGCCTTTCCTGTTTTTACCTTGCCTTTTCTTGCCTGAATTTTCCTTACCTGGATTTGAAGTGCCTTGTCTAAATTTGCCTCGATTTGCCTTGCCTGAATTTTCCGTGTCTTGTTTTGAATTGCCTGGATTTTTCTTGCCTGGATTGGCCTTAACTTGCATTGTCTTGCAAGAATTTGCCTTGCCTTGCCTTGCCTTGCCTGGATTTTCCTTGCCTTGCCTTGCCTGGATTTCTATTGCCTGGATTTGCCTTGCCTTCACTTGCCTTGCCTGGATGATCTTGACTTGCCTTGCCTGGATTTAACTTGGTTGGATTTCTCTTGCCTTGCTTGCCTTGCCTGAATTTGCCTTGCCTTGCCTTGCCTGGATTTGCCTTGCCTGGATTTTTCTTGCCTTGCTTTGCCTTGCCTGAATTTGTTTTGCATTACCTAAATTTGGCTTGTTTTCCCTTGCCGTTCCTTAATTTGCATTTCCTGGATTTTCCTTGTCTTGCCTTGCCTTGCCTGAATTTCCCTTGCCTGGATTTGCGTTGCCTTGCATTGCCTTGCCTGGACTTGCATTGCCTTGCCTGGACTTGCATTGCCTGGATTTGCCTTGCCTTCTCTTTCATTGCCTTGATTTTTCTTGCCTGCATTTGCCTTTCCCTTCCTGGATTTTTCTGGTTTTGCCTTACCTGAATTTGCCTTGCCTTGCCTTGTTTTTCCTGAAATTTTTTGCCTTGTTTTCCCTTGCCTAAATTTGCATTTCCAGTATTTGCCTTGCCTTGCCTTGCCTTGCCTAGATTTGTCTTGCCTTGCCTTGCCTTTCCTGTATATGCCTTCTCTTGCCTTGTCTTTCCTGTATATCCCTCCAGTGGATACGCCTTGCCTTGTCTAATTTTTTTTGCTTGTATTGACCTTGCCTTATCTTGACTTAGCTGCATTTTCCTTGCCTGAATTTGCCTTGCCTTGCCTGGATGTGTTTTTCCTGGATTTACCTTGCCTTGATTTTTCTTGCCTTGGCTTGTTTGCCTGGACTTGCCTTGCCTGGATTTGCCTTGCCTTCCTTTGCCTGAATTTTCCTTCCCTAGATTTTTCTTGCCCGAATTTGCCTTGCCTCGCCTTGCCTTGCCTTCGGTTGCCTTGCCTGGATTTGCATTGCCTAAATTTTTTTCCCTTGCCATTCCCTGCGTGAATTTTTCTTACCTTTCCTTGCCTTTCATTGCCAGGATTTCCGATCCAAGTATTTGCCTTGCCTTGCCTTCCCATGACACGCCTGGATATGACTTTCCTGAATTTGCATTTCCTTACCTAGCCTTGCCTTGCCTGGATTTTCCTTGCCTTGCCTTGCCTTGCCAAGATTTGTGTTGACAGCATTTGCCTTGCCTTGCCTTCTCATGTCTTGCCTGTATATGACTTTCCTAAATTTGCATTGCCTTGCTCAGCCTTGCCTTGCCTTGATTTGCCTTGCCTGGATTTGCCTTGCCTTGCCTTGCCTTGCATTGCCTGTATTCCCCTTGCCTGTATGCCTTGATTTTCGTCGCTTGGATTTGCATTGCGTGGCTTTGTCTTTTGTTGACTTGCCTGGATTTGCCTTTTCTGGATTTGCCTTGTCTGGATTTGCCTTGCCTTGACTTGCCTGGATTTGGCTTGCCTGGATTTGCTTTGCTTTGTCTTGCCTTGCCTTGCCTTGTCTGGATTTCCTTTGCCTTGTTTTAGCTAAATTGGCCTTGCCTGGATTTTTCTTGCCTTGCATTGCCTTGCCTGAATTTGCCTTTTCTTGCCTTGATTTGCCTTGCCTTGTCTTTCCTTGCCTGGATTCGCCTTTCCTTGCCTTGCCTTTCCTTGCCTTGCCTGGATTTGTCTTACCTGTATTTGCCTTGCCTTTCCTTGCCTTGCCTGAATTTGCCTTGCCTGGATTTTTCTGGTTTTGCCTTTCCTGGATTTGCCCTGCCAGGATTTGCCTTGCCTTTCCTGAATTTTCGTTGCCTACTTTTGCCTTGCCTGGATTTGCGTTTCCAGTATTTGCCTTGCCTTTACTGAATTTGTCTTGCCTTGCCTTTTCTGAATTTCTCTTGCCTAGCATTGACTTGCCTAAATATGCCTTCCCTTGTCTTGCCTTTTCTGGATTTTCATTCGGTGGATAAGCCTTGCCTTGCCTTGATGATTTTTGCCTGTATTTGCCTTGCCTAGTTTTGCCTTAGCTGAGTTTGCCTTATCTGTATTTGCCTTGCTTTGCCTGGATGTGTTTTTTTTGGATTTGCCTTGCCTTTCCTTGCCTCGATTTTCCTTTCCTGGATTTTCCTTGCCTAGATTTGCCTTGCCTGGATTTGCCTTGCATTGGCTTGCCTCGCCCTGTCTGTATTTGCTTTCCCTTTCATTGACTAAATTTGCCTTGCCTGGATTTTCCTTGTTTAAATTTGCCTTGCCTTGACTTGCCTGGATTTGACTTTTTTTGATTTACCTTGCCTTACATTGCCTCGCCTTCATTGGCTTTGTCTTGTTTTGCCTGAATTTGCCTTGCCTGGATTAGCCATGCCTTTCCTTGCCTGGATTTGCCTTGTCTTCCCTTGCCCTGCCGGAATGTGCCTTTCCTTGCCTTGCATTGCTGGAATTTGCCATGCCAGGATTACCCTTGCCTTGCCTTTCCATGACTTGCCTGGATATGACTTTCCTGAATTTGTGTTGCCTTGCCTAGACTTACCTTGCCTGGATTTCCCCTGCATTGACTTGTCGTTCCTTGACTGTATTCGCCTTGCCTGTATTTGTTTTGCCTTTCATTGCTTGAATTTGCCTTCCCTGGATTTGCCTTTTTGTATCTTTCCTAAATTTGCCTTGCCTGAATTTACCTTGCCTTGCCTGGATTTGCCTTGCCTGGATATGTCTGGTTTTGCCTTACCTGGATTTGCCTTGCCTTGCCTTGCCTTGCCTGGATTTTTCTTGCCTGTATTTGTCTTGCCTTGCCTTGCCTTGACCTAATTTTTCTTGCCTTGCCTTGCCTGAATTTCCGTTTTCAGGATTTGCCTTGCCTTGCCTTGCCTGGATTTGTCTTGCCTTGCCTTGCCTTACCTGGATTTGCCTTGCCTTGCCTTTCTGGATTTGCCTTGCCTGAATTTGCCTTGCCTTCCCTTGCATGGATTTTTCTTGCCTGGATTTGCCTTGTATTGCCTGGATTTGCCTTGCCTTGACTTGTCTGGATTTGCATTGCCTACATTTTTTGCCTTGCCTTTCCCTGCGTGAATTTGCCTTGCCTTGCTAGTATTTTTATTGCAAATATTTGACTTGCCTGGCCTTCCCATATCTTGCCAGGATATGAATTTTCTGAATTTGCGTTTTCATGCATAGCCTTGCCTTGCCTGGATTTGCCTTGCCTTGCCTGGAATTCCCTTGCCTTTCCTTGCCTTACCTGGATTTGCATAGCCTGGATTTATCTGGTTTTGCCCTACAGGGATTTCCCTTGCCTGAATTTGTCTTGCCTTGCCTTGCCTTTACTGAATTTTTCTTGCCTTGCCTTGACTTGCCTGGATGTGCATTCCCAGGATTTGCCTTGCCTTGTCTCTGCCTTGCATGAATATGCCTTCCCTTGCCTTGTCTTTCCTGGATTTCCCTTCCGTGGATAAGACTTGCCTTGCCTTGATTTTTTTGCCTGCATTTGCCTTGCCTTGTTTTGTCTTAGCTGGGTTTGCCTTGTCTGGATTTGCCTTACCTTCCCTGAATGTGTTTTGCCTGGATTTGACTTGCCTTGATTTTTCTTGCCTTGGCTTGTTTTTCTAGAATTTTCTTGCCTGGATTGACCTAGCCTTGGCTTGTCTTTCCTTGCCTGTATTTGCCTTCCATTTTATTGCCTAGATTTGCCTTACCTGGATTTGCCTTTTGTTGCCTTGCCTGGATTTTCCTTGTGTAAAATTGCCTTGCCTTTACTTGCCTGGATTTGACTATTTTGAATTTACCTTGCCTTGCCTCGAATGCATTGGCTTTGCCTTGTTTTGCCTGAATTTGCCTTGCCTTGCCTTGCCTTGCCTTGCCTTGCCTGGATTTTCCTTGCCTGGATTTGCCATGACTTCCATTGCGTGCCTGGATTATATTGACTTGCCTTGCCTGAATTTGCCTTGACTGGATTTGCCTTGCCTTGCCTTGCATTGCCTGAAATTGCCTTGCCTTGCCTTGCCTGGATTTGCCTTGCCTTGCCTTGCCTTACCTTACATGGATATTCCTCGCCTGGATTTTTCTTTCTTCCCTTGAATTGCCTGAATTATCTTGACTTGCCTTGCCTGGATTTGCCTTGGCTGGATTTGCCCTGCCTTGCCTTGCCTTGCCTTGCCTGAATTTTCCTTGCCTAGCCTGGATTTACCTTGCCTTGCCTTGCCTTGCCTGAATTTGCCTTTTCTTGCCTTGCCTTGCTTAGATTTGCATTGCCAGGATTACCCTTGCCTTGCCTTCCCATGAGTTTCCTTAATATGTCTTTCCTGAATTTGCATTGCCTTGCCTAGACTTGCCTTGCCTGTATTTGCCTTGCCTGTATTTGCCTTGCCTTGACTTGACTTGCCATTCCTTCACTGTATTAGCCTTGCCTGGATTTGCCTTTCCTTTCATTGCTTGGATTTGCCTTGCCTGGATTGGCCTTTTCTTGCCTTTTCTGGATTTATCTTGCCTGAATTTGCCTTGCCTTGCCTTGTCTTGCCTTGCCTTGCCTTGCCTTGCCTTGCCTTGCCTTGCCTTGCCTTGCCTTGCCTTGCCGTGCCTTGCCGTGCCGTGCCGTGCCTTGCCTTGCCTTGCCTTGCCTTGTCTTGCCTTGCCTTTCCATGCCTGGATTTGCCTTGCCTGGATTTGCCTTGCCTGGATTCGCCTTGCCTGGATTCGCCTTGCCTGGATTCACCTTTTTTTGCCTTGCTTTGCCTTGACTGTATTTGCCTTGCCTTGCCTTGCCTTTCCATGCCTGGATTTGCCTTGCCTGGATTTGCCTTGCCTGGATTCGCCTTGCCTGGATTCACCTTTTTTGCCTTGCTTTGCCTTGACTGTATTTGCCTTGCCTTCCCTTGCCTTGCTTGAATTTTTCTCACCTTTATTTTCTGGTTTTGCCCTACCTGTATTTGCCTTGCCTGTATTTTCCCTGCTTTCCCTGAATTTTTCCTGCCTTTCCTTGCCTTGCCTTTATTTGCTTTTCCAGGATTTGCCTTGCCTTGCCTTGCCTGGATTTGCCTAGCCTTGCCTTGCCTTGCTTGAATATGCCTTCCCTTGCCTTGTCTTGCCTGGATTTCCCTTCAGTCTATAAGCGTTACCTTGCATGTATTATTTTTTGCCTGTATTTGCTTTGCCTTGCCTTGCCTTAGATGGGGTTGCCTTCTCTGGATTTGCCTTACCTTGCCTGGATGTGTTTTTCCCGGATTTGCCTTGCCTTAATTTTTCTTGACTTGGCTTTTTAGCCTAAATTTGCATTGCCTGTATTTTCCTTGAATGGATTTGCCTTGCCTTTCCTTGCCTGAATTTTCTTATTTTGGATTTCACGTGCCTTTTCTTGCCTTGCTGGATTTTCCTTGCCTGGATTTTTCTTGCCTTGTTTTGCCTTGCCTGGATTTGTCTTGCCTCACCTTTCCTTGCCTGGATTTGCCTTGCCTTGGCTTGTCTTACCTTGATTGTATTTGCATTGCCTGTATTTGTCTTGCCTTTTATTGCCTAGATTTGCCTTTGCTGGATTTGCCTGTTCATGCCTTGCCTGGAGTTTCCTTGCTTGGATTTGCTTTGCCTCACCTTGTCGTGCCTGGATTTTCTTTGCCATAGCTTCTCTTGGCATGCCTGTATTTGCCATGCCTTAATTTGTCTTCCCTTTTATTGCCTAGATTTGCCTTGTCTAGATTTGCCTTTTCTTGCCTTGCCTGGGTTTGCCTTGTCTACATTTGCATTGCCTTTACTTGCCTGTATTTGACTTTCTTGGATTTGCCTTGCCTTGCCTAGCCTCGCCTGAACTGGTTTTCCCTTGTTTTGCCTGAATCTGCCTTGCCTGAATTTGCCTTGCCTAAATTTGCCTTGCCTTGCCTTGCCTTGCCTTGCCTTGCCTTGCCTTGCCTTGACTGGATTTGCCTTGCCTTGCCTGAATTTTCCTTGCCTTTTCTTGCCTTCCCTGGATTATCTTGACTTGCCTTGCCTGGATTTACCTTAGCTGGATTTGTCTTGCCTTGCCTTGCCTAGCCTGAATTTGCCTTGTCTTGCCTTGCCAGGATTTGCCTTGCCTTGCTTTGCCTTGCCTGAATTTGGTTTGCCTTACCTGAATTTGCCTTGTTTTGCCTTGCCGTTTCTGGATTTGCATTGCCTGGATTTTCCTTGCCTTGCTTCTCCTGTATTTACTTGCCTGATTTTACCTTGCATTGTCTTTCCTTGCCTGAATTTGCCTTGCCTTGATTTTCGTTGCCTTGCCTTGCCTTGCCTGGATTTGCCTTTCCTGGATTTGTCTTGCCTGGATTTTTCTTGCCTTGCCTGGATTTGCCTTCTCTGGGTTCGCCTTGCCTGGATTCGTCTTACCTTGCCTTGGCTTGCCTTGCCTCGATTTGTCTTCCCTTATTTTTCCATGCCTAATTTTGCCTTCCCTTGCCTTGTGTTGCATGGATTTGCCTCTTCTGAATAGGCCTTGCCTTTCCTGGATTTATTTTACCTGTATTTGCCTTTCCTTGTATTGCCTTATCTGGGATTGCCTTGTCTGGATTTGCCTTGCCTTGCCTCAATTTGTTTTTTCTGTATTTCCCTTGCCTTAATTTTCCTTGCCATGGCTTGTTTTGTCTGGATTTGCCTCGCCTGTATTTGCCTTGCCTTCCTTTGCCTGTATTTTCCTTTCCTTTCCTTTCCTTGCCTTGCCTAGATTTTTCTTGCCTGGATTTGCCTTGCCTTCCCTTTACTTGCCTGGATTTGCCTTTGCTGAATTTTTTTGCCTTGTCTTGCCTTGCCTGAATTTGCCTTGCCTTGCCTTGCCTGGATTTTCCTTACCTGGATTTGCCTTGCCTTGCATTGCCTTGCCTGAATTTGTTTTGCTTTACCTGAATTGGCCTTGCCTTGCCTTGCTGTTTCTGGATTTGCATTGCCTGTATTTTTCTTGCCTTGCCTTGCTGTTCCTGGATTTTCCTTTTCTGGATATGTCTTACTTCCCCTTGCCTTTCCTTGATTTGCCTTGCCTTGCCTTGCCTTTCCTTGCCTTGACTGGATTTGCTTTGCATGGATTTTGCTTGTTTTGCCTTGCCTTTCCTTGCCTGGATTTCTCTTGCCTTGCCTTGCCTTGACTGGATTTGCCTTGCCTTGCCTTGCCTTGCCTTGACTGGATTTGCCTTTTCTTGCCTTTTCTAGCCTTTCCTTGATTTTCCTTGCGTTACATTGCCTTTCCTTGCCTTCCCTGGATTTGCCTTGCCTGGATTTTTTTTTCCTGGATTTGTCTTACCTGCATTTCCCTTGCCTTGGCTTGACTGAATTTGCCTTGCCTTGCGTTGCCTGGAATTGCCTTGTTGGGTTTCCCTTGCCTTGCGTTGGCTGGATTTCCCTTGCCTTGCTTCGCCTAATATTGCGTTGCCTTGCTTTACCTTGCCTGGGATTGTCTTGCCCTATTCTGCCCTGACTTGCCTTGCCTTGCCTGGGATTGCTTTACCTTGCCTAGCCTTGCCTGGATTTGCCTTGCCTTTACTGGATTTGTCTTGCCTTGCCTGGATTTGTCTTGCCTGGATTTGTATTGCCTGGATTTCCCTTGTCTTGGCTTGCCTGGATTTGCCTTGCCTTGCGTTGTCTGGAATTGCCTTGTTTGGTTTCCCTTCCCTTGAATTGGCTGGATTTGCCTTGTCTTGCTTTGCCTATGATTGCCTTTCTTTGATTTACCTTGCCTGGGATTGCCTTGCCCTATTCTGCACTGACTTGTCTTGCCTTGCCTGGGAATGCTTTGCCTTGTCTTGCCTTCACTGGATTTGCCTTGACTGGATTTTTTGTACCTTGCCTTGCCTTGTATTTTTTTGAATAGCTTTGCTTGTGTTTGCCTTGCCTTGCATTGGCTGGATTTGCCTTGCCTTGCATTGCATAAGATTGCCATTCCTTGCCTGGGACTGCCTTGCCCTGTTCTGCCCTGACTTGCCTTGCCTTGCCTGGGATTGCTTTGCCTTGCCTTGCCTTGCCTGAATTTGCCTTGACTTGCCTGGATTTGACTTGCCTGGATTTTTCTTGCCTTTTTCTGCCAGCATTTCCCTTGCCTGGATTTGCCTTGAATTGTCTTGACTGGATTTGCCTGGTCTGTACTTGACTTCCCTTGCCTTGCCTTGCTTGAATTGCCCTGCTTGGTTTTGCCTTGCCTTTATTAGCCCTGCCTGGATTTGCCAGTCTTAGATTTGCCTTGCCTTGCCTTTCCTGAATTTCCCTTCCATGGATGTGCCTTGCCTTGTTCTGCCTAAATTTGCCTTGTCTTTCTTTACCTGGATTTGCATTGCCTGAGTTTACCTTGCCTTGCCATGCCTGGATTCAATTTGCCTTGATTTGTCTTACCTGGATTTTCCCTGACTGATTTTTTTCTTGCCTTTTATTGCGTGGATTTCCCTTTTCTTGCCTTGCCTGTATTTGCCTTGCCTAAATTTGTGTGGATTAGATTTGTCTTGCCTTGCCTTGCCTGATTTTGCCTTGCCTGGATTTCCTTGCCTTTCCTTACCTGGATTTTCTTGCCTTACCTTGCCTGAATGTGCCTTGCCTGAATTTGCCTTGCCTTGCCTTCCACAGATTTGCCTTGCCTGGGTTTGCCCTGCCGTGCCTTGCCTGGATTTGCTGTCTCTGGATTTGAGTTGACTTGCCATGCATATATTTTAATTGCCTTGATTTGTCTTGCATGGATTTTCCCTGTCTGGATTTGCCTTTTCTTTCCTTTCCTGGATTTCTTTTACCTTTCCTTACCTGGATTTGCCTTGCCTTTCTTACCTTTTCTGGATTTTCCTGGACTAGATTTGCCTTGCCTTGCCTTGCCTTGCCTTGCCTGAATTTGCCTTGCCTGTGTTTGCCTTGCCTTGCCTTACCTTGAGTAAATTTGCCTAGCCATGAATTGTATTGCCTTGCCTTGCCTGGCTTTTCCTACCCTTGCCTTGCCTGGATTTGCCTTGTCTGTGATTGCCTTGCCTTGTCTAGATTTGCATTGCCTGGATTTGCCTTGCAATGCCTTGACTGGAATTGCCTTGCCTGGATTTGCCTTACCTTGCCTTGCTTGGATTTGTCTTCCCTTCCCTTGCCCTGACTTGCCTTGACTTGATTTGACTGGATTTGTCTTGCCTTGTCTTGCCTTGCCTAGCCTTTTCTGATTTTGCCTTGCATTGCCTTACCTTGCCTTATTTTGCCTGGATTTGCCTTGCCTGAATTTGCCTTGCCTTGGCTTGCCTGGATTTGCCTTGCCTGGATTTCCTTTGCCTTTCCTAGCTTGAATTGCCTTGCTTTGTTTTGTCTTGCCTTGCATTGGCTAGATTTACCTTGCCTTGCCTTGCCTATGATTGCCTTTCCTTGCCTTACCTTGCCTGGAATTTTTTGCCCTGTTCTGCCCTGATTTGCCATGCCTTGCCTGGGATTGCTTTGCCTTGCCTTGCCTTGCCTTACCTTGCATAAATTAGCCTTCTTTGCTTTGACTGGATTTGTCTTCCCTTGATTTGCCTTGCCTGACCATGCCGGTATTTGAATAGCCTTTATTTTTCTTGCCGGAATTGCCCTGCCTGAATTTGCTTTGCCTTTTATTACCCGGATTTCCTTTTCCTTTCCTTGCTTGGATTCGCCTCGCCTTCCTTGCCTTGCCTGGATTTGCCTGGACTAGATTTTAATTGCTCTGCCCTGCTTGAATTTGCCTTTCCTGGAGTATCCTTAACTTGCCTTGCCTGAATTTGTTTGGCATGAATTTTCCTCTCTTTCTCTTGGCTGTATTTGCCTTTTCTGGGTTTCTTTTGCCTTCCTTTTCTGGATTTGCATCCCCTTGTTTTACCTTGCCTTTCCATGCCTGGATTTTAAATGCCTTGATTTGTCTTGCCTGGATTTACACTGCCTGTATTTGCCTTGCCTTTCCTTGCCTGGATTGCCCTTGCTTTGACTTGCCTGGATTTGTCGTGCTTTCCTTGCCTTCTCTGGATTTGCCTGAACTCAATTTGCCTTGTCTTGCCTTTCCTGAATTTGCCTTGCCTGGATTTGCCTTGTCTGGATTTGCCTTGACTTGCCTGGATTTGCCTTGCCTCTATTTTTCTTACGTTGCCTTGCCTGGATTTGCCTTGCCTGGGTTTGCCTTGCCTGGGTTTGCCTTGCCTTGTTTTTCCTGGATTTGTTGTCCCTGGATTTTCCTTGAATTGTCATGCCCGGATTTGAATTGTCTTGATTTGCCTTGCCTGGATATTTTTCTGCCTGGATTTACCTTGCCTTTTCGTGCCTGGATTTCCCTTGCTTTGCCTTGCCTTACCTGGATTTGCCTTGCCTTCCTTGCCTTGTCTGGTATTGCCTGGACTTGATTTGCCTTGCCTTCCTTGCCTTGTCTGGTTTTGCCATGACTTGATTTGCCTTGCCTTGCCTAAATTTGTCTTGCCTGGATTTGCCTTGCCTTGCCATGCCATGCCTGGATTTGCCTTCCCTTTATTTTCCTTGCCTTGTCTTGTCTGGATTTAACTTGCCTGGGTTTGCCTTGACTCGCCTTGCCTGGATTTGCCTAGAGAGGATTGGTCTTGTGTTGCATTTTCTGGATTTGTTTTGCCTTGCCTTGTCTGGATTTGAATAACCTGGAATTGCCTTGTTTTGCCTTTCTTGGCTTTGCTTTGCCTTGCCTTGCCTGGATTTTTTTTTGCCTGGATTTGCCTTGCCTGGATTTCCCTTGCCTTGGCTTGCCTGGGTATATCTTGCATTGATATGCCTTTCATTGTTTTGCCTGGATTTTCCATGCCTTGCCTTGCCTGGATTTGCCTTACCTTTCCTTGCCTTGCTTTGCCTTGCCTTGCCTTCCCTTGCCTAGTCTTTCCTGGATTTGCCTTGTGTTGCGTTGCCTTGCCTTGCTTGCATTGCCTTGCCTGGATTTGCCTTGCCTTGTTTTTCCTTGTCTGGATTGGCCTTGCCTGGATTTCTCTTGCCTTGGCTTGCCTGGATTTGCCTTGCCTTGCCTTGCATGAAATTGCCTTTCTTGGGTTTGCCTTACCATGCATTGGCTGTATATGCCTTGCCTTGCCTTGCCTAAGATTGCCTTTTCTTGCCTTACCTTGCCTGGGATTGCCTTGCTCTGTTCTGCCATGACTTGCCTTGCCTTGCCTGGGATTGCTTTGCCTTGTCTTGCCTTTTCTGGATTTGCCTTGCTTTTCCTTGCCTGGATTTGACTTGCTTTGCCCTTCTAGAATTTCTCTTTCCTGGATTTCTTTAAAAATGTCGTGCCTGGATTTGCCTGGCCTGGACTTGCCTTACCTTCCCTTGCTTGGATTTGCCTTGCCTTGTTTTGCCTTGCTTTATTTGCCTTGCCTTGCCTGGATTTGCCTTGCCTTGCCTGGATTTGCCTTTCCTTTCCTTAGCTGGATTTGCATTGCCTGAGTTTGCCTTGTCTTGCCTTGCCTGGATTTGTCTTGTCTTGCTTTGCCTGCATTTCTTTTTCCTTGGTTTGCCTTGCCTTGCCTTGCCTTGCCTGGATTTGCGATTTCTTCATTTGCCTTGACTTGTCATGGCTGGATTTTAATTGCCTTGATTTGTGTTGCCTGGATTTGCCCTGCCTAGATTTCCCTTGCTTTTCATTGCCTGTATATCTATTGCCTTGACTTGCCTAAATTTGCCTTGCCTTCCTTGCTTTGTCTAGATTTTACTGGACCAGATTTGCCTTGCCTTGCCTTGCATGGATTTGACTTGTCTGGATTTGCATTGCCTTGCCTTGCCTTGCCTGGATTTGCTTTGCCTTGTCTTGCCATGTCTGGATTTCCCTTGTTTTGCCTTGTCTGGTTTCGCCTTGTCTGGATTTCCCTTGCCTTGCCATGCCAGGATATTCATTGCCAGGATTTGCCTTTAATGCTTTGATTGGATTTTTCTGGCCAGGACTTGCCTTGCCTTGCCTTGCTTGGATTTACCTTGCCTGGTTTTGCCTTGCCTTGATTTGCCTTTCCTGGATTTGCCTTGCCTAGTTTTTCTTTGCCATGCATTGCCTGCATTTGCCTTGCCTTGCCTTGCCTAAATTTGCCTTACCTGGATTTGCCATGCCTGGATTTGTATTGCCTGTTATTGCCTGGATTTCCATTGCCTTTTCTTGCCTGGATTTGCCTTGCCTTTTGTGCCTTGCCTACATTTGCCTGGACTTTATTTGCCTTTTCTTTCCTTGCCTTGCCTGAATTCGCCTTGCCTGGATTTGCCTTGCCTTGACTTGCCTGGATTAGCCTTCCCTCGCTTTTCTGGCATTTGCCTTGCCTGATTTTGCCTTGCCTTTCCTTGCCTGGATTTGCCTTCCCTGGATTTGCTTGACATGCAATGCCTGGATTTGAATTGCCTTGATTTGTCATGCCTGGATTTGCCTTGCCATTCCTTGCCTGGATTTCCCTTGCCTTGCCTTACCTGGGTTTGCATTGCCTTCCTTGCCTTGTCTGAATTTGTCTGGACTTAATTTGCCTTGCCTTGCCTTGACTGGATTTTTCTAGCCTTGCCTGGATTGCCTTGCCTGGATTTGTTTTGCCTTGCCTTGCCTGGATTTCCCTTGCCTGGGTTTTCCTTGCCTTGCCTTGCCTGGATTTGCCTAGACTTGAGTTGTCGTGCCTTGCCTTTCCTGGTTTCTCTTGCCTTGCCTTGCCTGGATTTTTCTTGCCTATTTGTTTTGCCTTGCCTAGATTTTCATTGCCTATTTGTTTTTGCCTTGTCTAGATTTGCATTGCCTAAATTTGCCCTGAAATACCTTGAATGAAATTGCCTTGCCTGGATTTGCCTTGCCTTACCTTGCCTGGATTTGCCTTCCATGGATTAGCCTTGCCTTGCCTTGCCTTCCCTGAATTTTCCTTACCTTTTTTTGCCTTTCCTTGCCAGGATTTGGCTTGCCTTGCTTTGCCTTACCTTGCCTTTACTGGATTTGTCTTGCCTTTTTTTGCGTTGGTTAGCCTTTTCTGGATTTGACTTGCGTTACCATAACTTGAATTTCTTTGTCAGGATTTACCTTGTCTGGAATTTCATTGCCTGAATTTGACTTGCCTGGGTTTTTTCTACCTTTGCTGGCCTGGATTTGCCTTGCCTGGATTTGCCTTGCCTTGCCTTTTTTTGAATAGCCTTGCTTGAGTTTGCCTTGCCTTGCATTGGCTGGATTTGCCTTACCTTGTCGTGCATAAGATTGCTTTTCCTTGCCTTACCCTGCCTGGGATTGCCTTGCCCTGTTCTGCCCTGACTTGCCTTGCCTTGCCTGAGATTACTTTGCCTTGCCTTGCCTTGCCTGAATTTGCCTTGCCTGGCCATGCCTGGATTTGAATTGCCTTTATTTGTCTTGGCTGGATTTGCCCTGCCTAGATTTGTTTGCCTTTTATTGCGCAAATTTCCCTTGCCTTGCCTTGCCTTGCCTGGGTTTAGCTTGCCTTCCTTACCTTGCCTGGATTTGCCAGGAATAGATTTAAATTGGCTTGCCTTGCCAGAATTTGCCTTGCTTTGATTTCCCTTGACTTCCTTTGCCTGAGTTTGCCTTGCCTAAATTGTCCTTGCTTGCCTTGGCTGGATTTGCCTTTCCTGGGTTTTCCTTGCCTTTTTTGCCTGAATTTGCCTCTCCTGGTTTTGCCTTGTCTTGCCTTGCCATGCCTGAATTTGAATTGCCTTGATTTGTCTTGCCTGGATTTGCCCTGCCTGGATTTGCCTTTCCTTTCCTTTCCTGGATTTTCATTGCCTTGTCTTGCCTGGATTTGCCTATCTTTCCCTTTCCTGGATTTGCCTTGCCTATATTTGCCTTGCCTTGGTTTGTCTGGATTTAACTTCCTGGATTTGCCTTGGCTTGCCTTGCCTGGATTTGCCAAGACTGAAATTTCCCTGACTTGTCTTGTCTGGATTGGTCTTGTTTCGATTTGCCTTTCCTTGCCTTGCCTGGATTTGCTTTACCTGTATTTGCCCTGCATTGCCTTGAGAGGAATTGCATTGCCTGGATTTGTCTTGCGTTTCCCTGCCTGGATTTGCCTTGCCTTGCCTGTATTTACCTTCTTGGGATTTGCCTTGCCTTGACTTACCTGGATTTGCATTACCTTCCCTTGCCTTTCCTTGCCTGAATTTGCTTTGCCTTGCCGTGCTTTGCTTTCCCTTGATTGGATTTGCCTTTCCTTGCCTTGCCTTTACTAAATTTGCCTTGCCTTGTCTTACATTGCCTAACCTTTCCTTGATGTGCCTTGCGTTGCCTTGCCTTGCCTGGATTTTACTTGCCTGGATTTGCCTTGCCTGAATTTCCCTTGCCTTTGATTGACTGGAATGGCCTTGCCTGGATTTGTCTTGCCTTGCATTGACTGGAATTGCCTTGCATTGGCTGGATTTGCCTTGCTTGCCTTGCCTAAGATTGCCTGTTTTGGCCTTACCTTGCCTGGCATTGCCTTGTTCTGTTCTGCCCTGACTTTTCTTGCCTTGCCTAAAATTGCTTTGCCTTGCCTTGTCTTGCCTGAATTTGCCTTGCCTCGCCTTGACTGGATTTGCCTTGCTTAAATTTGCCTTGCTTTGCCGTGCCAGGATTTCTCTTTCCTGGATTAGCCTTGAATTGCCTTCCCTGGATTTGCCTGGCCGGGAGTTGCCTTGCCTTGCCTTGCTTGGATTTGCCTTCCCTGGTTTTGCCATGCCTTGAATTGCCTTTTCTTGCCTTGCTTGAATTTGCCTTCCCTGGTTTTGCCATGCCTTGAATTGCGTTTTCTTGCCTTGCTTAAATTTGCCTTGCCTGGATTTGCCTTGCCTTGCCTTACTTCTGTTTGCCATTGCATGGATTTGCCTTGCCTTGCCTGGATTTGTCTTGCCTTTCCTTACCTGGATTTGCATTGCCTGAGTTTGCCTTACCTTGCCTTGCCTGGATTTGCCTTGCCTAGCCTTGCCTTGCCTTGCCTGGATTTGCCTTGCTTGGGTTTGCCTTGCCTTGCCTTGCCTTGCCTGGATTTGCCTTCCCTGCATTTGCCTTGACTTGCCAAGGCTGGATTTTAATTGCCTAGATTTGTTTAGCCTGGATTTTCTTTGTCTGGCTTTGCCTTGCCTTCCCTTGCCTCGATTTGTCTTTTCTTGGCTTGCATGGATTTGCTTTGCCTGGATTTGCCTTGCCTTGCCTTGCCTGGATTTGCCTTATCTTGCCTTGCCTGGATTTGCTTTGCCTGGATTTTTCTTGCATTGCCTTGACTGGAATAGTCTGGCCTCGATTTGCCTTGTGTAGCCTTGCCTGTATTTGCCATGCCCGTATTTGCCTTGCCTTGCCTTGCATGTATCTGCCTTGCATGCATTTGCATAGCCATGGCTTGCCTGGGTTTTTCTTGCCTTGCATTGCCTGGATTTTCCTTGCCTGGATTTGTTTTTTCTAGAGTTGCCTTGCCTGGATATGGCTTGCCTTGCCTTGCCTTACATGGATTTGCCTTTTCTGGATTTGCATTGCCTTGCCTTGCCTGGATTTGCATTACCTTCCCTAGACTTGCCTTGCCTAGATTTCTTCTGTGTTGGCTTGCCTGAATTTTCCTTGTCTTGCCTTGCCTGGATTTACCTTCCTGAAATTTGCCTTGCCTTGCCTTGCCTGGATTTGCCTTACCTTCCCTTTCCCTTTTTACCTGGATTTGCCTTGCCTTGCCTTGCTTAGCTTTGCCTTGACTGGATTTGCCTTGCTTTCTTTTCCCTTGCCTTGACTGGATTTGCCTTGCCTATACTTTTTTTGGTTTGCCTTGCATTTTCTTGCATTGCCTTGCCTGGCCTATACTTTATTGGTTTGTCTTGCATTTTCTTGCTTTGCCTTGCATTTTCTTGCTTTGCCTTGCCTGGATATGCCTTGCCATTGCCTTATATGGAATTGCCTTCCCTTGCCTTACCTGGATTTACCTTCCCGGGATTTGCCTTTTCTTTCCTTGCCTGGATTTGCCTTACCTTCCGTTGCCTTTCCTTGCCTTTCCTTGCCTTGCCTTGACTGTATTTGCCTTGCTTGTCTTGAATCGTTGAGTGGATTTCTTTTGCGTTGCGTTGCCTTGCTTTGCCTTGCCCGGATTTTCTTTGCCTGAATTTTCCTTGCCTTGGCTTCCCTGGATTTGCCTTGTCTTGCCTTGCCTGGAATTGCCTTCCTTGGTTTTGCCATGCCTTGCATTGGCTGCATTTGCCATGCATTGCCTTGCCTAACATTGACTTTTCTTGCCTTATCTTGCCTGGGATTACCTTGCCCTTTTCTGTACTGACTTGCCTTGCCTTGCCTGTGATTGCTTTGCTTGCCTGGCCTTGCCTGTTTTTGCCTTTCCTTTCCTTTCCTGGATTGGTTTTCACTGGATGTGCCTTGACTTGTCATAGCTGGATTTGAATTGCAGTGATTTGACTTGCCTGAATTTGCCCTGCCTGCATTTGCCTTGCCTTTTATTGCCTGAATTTTCCTTGCCTTGCCTTGTATGGATTTGCCTTGCCTTCCTTGCCTTGCCTTCCTTTGACTAGATTTGCCTTGCCTTGTCTTGCCTTGCCTAGCCTTTCTTGGATTTGCCTTGCGTTGCATTGCTTTGCCTCGCCTGGTCTTGCCTTGCCTTGCCTTGCCTTGCCTGGATTTGCCTTGCTGGGATTTTCATTACCTGGATTTGCCCTGCCTGGATTTGCCTTGCCTTCCCTTTAATAGCCTTGCTTGGGTTTGCCTTGCCTTGCATTGGCTGGATTTGCCTTGTTTTGCCTTGCATAAGATTGCCTTTCCTTGCCTTAACTTGCTTGGGATTGCCTTGAGCTGTTCTCCTCTGAGTTGCCTTTTTTTGCCTAAGAATGCTTTACCTTGCCTTGCCTTGCCGAAATTTACCTTGTCTTGCCTCGACTGGATTTTCCTTCTCTGGATTTGCCTTGACTTGCCATGCCTGAATTTGAATTGCCTTGATTTGTCTTGCTTGGATTTGCCCTGCCTGATTTGCCTTGCCTTTTATTGCCTGGATTTGCCTTGCCTTGCAATGCCTCGATTTGCCTTGCCTGGATTTTTTTTTTTGGATTTGCCTTGCCTGGATATGCCTAGCCTTTTCTAAAATGGATTTGCCTTGCCTGGATTTGCCTTGCTTTTCCTGCCTGGATTTTCCTTATTTTCCATTGCCTTTCATTGCCTGGATTTGCCTTGCCTTTTCTTGCCTTGCCTTGCCTTACCTTGCCTTGATTTACCTTGCCTTTTATTGTCTTTTCTTGACTGAATTTTCTTTGCCTTCTCTTGCCTTGCCTAGCCTTTTATTTTTGATTTGCCTTGCTTTGCGTTGCTTTGCCTTGCCTTGTATTGCCTTTTCTTGCCTGGATTTGCTTTGCCTTCTCTTGCCTTGCCTATCCTTTTCTTGCTTTGCCTTTCCTGGATTTGCCTTGCCTGGATTTTCTTTGCCTGGATTTGCCTTGCCTGGATTTCCCTTGACTTAGCTTGTCTGAGTTTGCTTTGCCTTGCCTTGCCTTGCCTGGAATTGCCTTGCTTGTGTTTGCCTTTATTGCATTGGCTGGATTAGCCTTGCCTTGCCTAAGGTTGCCTTTCCTTGCCTTACCTTGCCTGGGATTGCCTTGCCCTGTTCTGCCCTTACTTGCCCTGTCTTGCCTTGCCTTGCCTAGGATTGCTTTGCCTTGTCTTGCCTTGCCTGGATTTACCTTGCTTTGCCTTGCCTGCATTTTCCTTACTTGGATTTTCCTTGCCTTTTTCTGCCAGAATTTCTCTTGCCTGGGTTTGCCTTGAATTCCCGTGACTAAAACTGCCTGGACTGGACTTGCCTTCCTTTGCCTTGCTTGAATTTGCCTTGCCTGGTTTTGCATTGCCTTGATTTGCCTTGCCTGAAATTGCTTTTCCTAGATTTGCCTTGTCTTGCCTTGCCTGGATTTGCCTTGCCTTTCCTTGCCTGGATTTACATTGCCTTCCCTTACCTGGATTTGCGTTGCCTGAGTTTTCCTTGCCTAGCCTTGCCTGAATTTGCCTTGCCTGGTTTTTCCTCGTCTTGATTTGCACTTCCTGGAAGTGCCTTGCCTAAAGTTTTCTCGCCTTGCCTTGCCTGAATTTGCCTTGTTTTACCTTGCCTAGATTTGCCTAGCCTTGCCTTACCTGAATTTGCATTGCCTGAGTTTGCCTTTCCTTGCCTTGCCTTGCCTGGATTTGCCTTCTCCGAATTTGCCTTCTCCGAATTTGCCTTGCCATGCCTTGCCTGGATTAGAATTGCCTTGCCTTGCTTGGATTTGCCTTGCCTGGATTTTCCTTGCGTTGCATTGCCTGAATTTTTGTTTTCTAAATATGCCTTACCTTGCCTTACATGGGTTGTCTTGCTTAAATTTGGCTTGCCTTTCCATGACTGCATTTACCTACCTGAGATTTAACTTGCCTTGCCTTGCCAGAATTTGTCTTACCTTCCCTTGCCTTTTCTTGCCTGGATTTGCCTTGCCTGAATTTGCCTTGCCTGAATTTGCCTTGCCTGGATATGCCTTGCCTTTCATTGCCTTTATTTCCATTGCCTAAATATGCCTTGCCTTGGTTACATGGATTTGCCTTGCTTAAATTTGGCTTGCCTTGCCATGCCTGGATTTACCTACCCGGAATTTAACTTGCCTTACCTTGACAAAATTTGCCTTACCTTCCCTTGATTTTTCTTGCCTGGATTTGCCCTGACTTGCCTTGCATTGCCTGAATTTCCGTTGCTTAAATATGCCTTGCCTTGCCTTACATCGATTTGCCTTGCTTAAATTTGGCTTGCCTTGCCATGCCTGAATTTACCTACCGGGGATTTAACTTGCCTTGCCAGAATTTGCCCTACCTTTTTTTGCCTTTCCTTGCCTTGCCTTGACTGGATTTGCCTTGCCTTGCCTAGTTTTTCCTGGATTTGCCTTGCATTGCTTTACCTTTCCTTGCCTGGATTTACTTTGCCTGGATTTTTCTTGCCTGGATTTGCCTTGGCTGGATTTCTCTTGCCTTGGCTTGCCTGGATTTGCCTTGCCTGGATTTGTCTTTAATTGCCTTGCCTGGAATTGCCTTGCTTGAGTTTGTCTTGCCTTGCATTGGCTGGGTTTGCCTTGCCTTGCCTTGCCTTGTCTAACATTGCCTTTCCTTGTCTTACCTTGCCTGGGATTGCCTTGTCCTGTTCTGCTCTTACTTGCCTTGCCTTGCGTGAGATTGCTTTGCCTTGCCTTGCCTTGCCTGGATTTGCCTTGCCTAAATTTGCCTTGCCTAGATTTGCATTGACTAGATTTGCCTTGCCTAGCCTTGCTTGGTTTTGCCTTGCTTGAATTTGCCTTGCCTTGCCTGGATTTGCCTTGCCTCATCTTGCCTGGATTTGCCTTGCCTTGCCTTACCTGGATTTGCATTGCCTGAGTTTGCCTTGTTTTGCCTTGCCTGGGTTTGCCTTTGCTGGATTTGCCGTGCCTTGCCATGCCTGAATTTGAATTGCCTTGATTTGTCTTTCCTGGATTTGCCCAGAATGAATTTGTCTTGCCTTTTATTGCCTGAATATATTTTCCCTTGCCTTTTCTGGATTTGCCTTGCCTTTCTTGCCTTGCCTGGATTTGCCTGGACCAGATTTGCCTTGACTTCCCTTGCCTGAATTTGCCTTGCCTTGCCTTGCCTGGATTTGCCTTCCCTGGGTTTTCCTTGCCTTGCCATGCCTTGATTTCCCTTCCCTGGGTTTACCTTGCCTTGCCATGTCTGGATTTGAAGTGCCTTGATTTGTCTTGCCTGGATTTGCCTTGCATTTCCTTGCCTGGATTTCCCTTGCCTTCCCTTGTCTGTATTTGCCTTGCCTTCCTTGCCTTGTCTGGATTTGCCTGGACTAGATTTGCCTTGCCTTGCCTTGCCTTCCTGAATTTTCCTTGCCTGAATTTTCCTTGCCTGAATTTTTCTTACATTGCCTTTCTTGGGTTTGCCTTGCCTGGATTTGACTTGCCTTGTCTTTTCTGGATTTAACTCTCCTGGATTTCCCTTGGCTCCCCTTGCCTAAATTTGCCTAGCCTGGACTTGCCTTTCCTTTCATTTCCTGGGTTTGCCTTGCCTTGCCTTGCCTTGTCTGGATTGGCCTTGCCCTGCCTGGATTTGCTTTGCTGAGATAAACCTTGCATTGCCTTCATTGGAATTGCCTTGCCTGGATTTCCCTTGCGTTGCCCTGCCTGTATTTGGCTTGCCTGTACTTGCCTTGTCTTGAGTTGCATGGATTTGCCTTGCCTGCATTTGCTTTGTCTTGCCTTGCATGGATATGCCTTGCCTTGCCTTGCCTAAATTTGCCTTCCCTGGATTTGCCTTGCCTTGCCATGCCTGGATTTGGCTTGCCTTGCATTGCTTGGATTTGTCTGCCAGGATTTGTTTTTCCTAGATTTCCCTTTCCTGGATATTTCTTGTCTTGCCTTACATATATTTGCCTTGCCTTTCCTTGCCTTGATTTACCTTCATAGGATTTGGTTTGCCTTACCTTGCCTGGAATTGCCATACCTTTTCTTGCCTTGCCTTTCCAGGATTTGCCTTGTCTTGCCTTGCCTTGTTTTGCCTTGATTGTATTTGACTTTCTTTGTCTTGCCTTGCCTTTCCTTGCCTGGCTTTGCCTTGCCTTGATTTGCCTTGCCTGGATTTTTCTTGCCTGAATTTCTCTTGCCTTGGCTTGCCTGGATTTGCCTTTCTTGGTTTTGCCTTGTCTTGCATTGGCTGGATTTGCCTTGCCTTGAGTTGCTTAATATTGCCTTTCCTATACTTAACTTACCTGGGATTGCCTTGCCCTGTTCTGCCCTGACTTGCGTTGTCTTGCCTTGGATTGCTTTTCCTTGCCTTGCCTTGCCTGGATTTGCCTTGCCTGAATTTCCCTTGATTTTCCCTGTCAGGATATCTTGTGCCTGGATTTGCCTTGAATTGCCTTGACTGGATTTGCCTTGACGGAATTTGCCTTGCCTTGCTTTGCTTGAATTTGCCTTGCTTGGTTTTGCCTTGCCTTGATTTGCGTTTCCTGGATTTGCCTTGCCTAGATTTGCTTTGCCTTGCCTTGCCTGGATTTGCCTTGCCTTGCCTTGTCTTGTCTGAATTTTTCTTGCGTGAATTTTCCTTGCCTTGTCTTGCCTGGATTTGCCTAGCCTTCCCTTACCTGGATTTCCATTGCCTGAGTTTCCCTTGCCTTGCCTTGCCTGAATTTGTTTTCCCTGGATTTGCTTTGCCTTGCCTTGCCTGAATTTGTTTTCCCTGGATTTGCTTTGCCTTGCCATGCATGGATTTGAATTGCCTTGATTTCTCTTGTCTGGATTTGCCGTGAATGGATTTCTTTTGCATTTTATTGCCTGGATTTCCCTTGCCTTTTCTGGTCTGGATTTGCCTTGCTTTCCTTGCCTTTCCTGGATTGGCATGGACTCCATTTGCCTTGCCTTGCCTTGCCTGGATTTTCCTTGCCTTGCATTGCCTGGATTTGCCTTGCCTGGATTTTCCTTACCTTGCCTTGCCTGCGTTTGCCTTCCCTTGTCTTGCCTGAATTTGCTATCACTGGATTTGCCTTGACTTACCATGCCTGGATAAGAATTGCCTTGATTTGTCTTGCCTGTATTTGCCCTGCCTGTATTTGCCTTGCCTTTCCTTGCCTGAATTTTTCTTGCCTTGCCTTGCCTGGATTTGTCTTGCCTTACTTGCCTTTTCTAGATTTGCCTGGACTAGATTTGCCTTACCTATTCTTACCTGAATTTGCCTGGCCTGGATTTGCCCTGGATTTTCTGTACCTTTTCTTGCCTAGATTTGCCTTGCCTTATCTTGTCTGGATTTAACTTACCTGGATTTGCCTTGGCTCACCTTGCCTGGATTTGCCTATACTGAATTTTTTTGCGTTGCCTTGACTGGATTTGAATTGCCTCGATTTACCTTTCCTTGTCTTGTCTGAATTTGCCTAGCGTGGAATTGCCTTGCCTTGCCTTTTTGGCTTTGCCTTGCCTTGCCTTGCCTGGATTTTCCTCCCCTTGCCTGGATTTGCTTTGCCTGGATTTACCTTTGATTACCTTGACTAAAATTGCCTGGCCTGGATTTGCCTTGCATTTTCTTGCCTGGATTTGCCTTCCCCGTATTTGCCTTGCCTTGCCTTGCAAGGATTTGCCTTGCCTTGTTTGGATTTGCTTTGCCTGGACTTGTTTTGCGTGGATTCTCCTTGCCTTCCCTTGCCTGGATTTCCTTGCCTGGATTTGGTTTTCCTGAATTTGCCTTGCCTGGATATGCCTTGCCTTGCCTTACATGGATTTGCCTTGCCTAGATTTGCCATGCCTTTTCTTGCCTTACCTGGATTTACCTTCCCGGGATTTGCTTTGCCTTGCCTTGCCTTGCCTTGCCTGGATTTGCCTTACCTTCCCTTGCCTTCCCTTGCTTTGCTTTGCCTTGCTTTGCCTTGACTGGATTTGCCTTGCCTTGTCTTGCCTGGCATTGACTGGATTTGCCTTGCCTTGCCTTGTCTAGCTTTGCCTAGTTTTTCCTTGATTTGCTTTGCGTTGCCTTGCCTTGCCTTGCCTGGATTTGCCTTCCCTGGATTTTCCTAGCCTGGATTTTCCTTGCATGGATTTCCCTTGCCTTGGCTTTTCTGGATTTGCCTTGCTTGGATTAACCTTGCTTTGCCTTGCCTGAAATAGCTTTGCTTGGGTTTGCCTTGCCTTGCATTGGCTAAGTTTGTCTTGCCTTGTCTTGCCTTGTCTGGCCTAACGTTCCTTTTCTTTGCCTTACCTTGCCTTGGATTGGCTTGCCCTGCTCTGCCCCAACTTGCCTTGCCTTGCCTGAGATTGTTTTGCCTTTCCTTTCCTTGCCTGGGTTCGCCTCGCCTGAATTTGCCTTGCCTTGCCATGTCTGGATTTGAATTGCCTTGATTTCTCTTGCCTGGTTTTGCACTGCCTGGATTTGTCTTTCCTTTCATTGCCTGTATTTATTTTGCCGTACCTTGCCTAAGTTTGCCTTGCCTTTCTTGCCTTGCCTGGATTTGCCTTTCCTGGATTTGTCTTGCCTTGCCATGCCTGGATTTGAATTGCCTTGATTTTTCCTGCCTGGATTTGCCCTGCCTGGATTTTCCTTGCCTTCTTTTGCCTGGATTTCCCTTACCTTGCCTTGCCTGGAGTTGCCTTGCCTTTCTTGACTTCTCTGGATTTGCCTGGACTAGATTTGCCTTGCATGGCCTTACCTTGCCTTGCCTGCATTTGTTTTGCCTAAATTTTCCATACCTCATTTTGTCTGGATTTGCCTTACCTTGTCTTGTCTGGATTTAACTTGCCTGGTTTTTCCTGGGCAGGCCATGCCTGGATTTGCCTTTTCTCGATATGCCTTTCCTTGCCTTGCCTGGATTTGCCTTGCCTTCCCTTGTCTGGGTTTTTCTTGCCTGGATTTGCCTTGCATTGCCTTAAATGGATTTGCCTTGCCTGGGATTTCCTTGGCTTGCCTTTCCTGGATTTGCCTTTTCTGTATTTGCCTTGCCTTGCCATGCCTGAATTTGAATTGCCTTGATTTCTCTTGCCTGGATATGCCCTGCCTGAATTTGTCTTTCCTTTTGTTGCTTGAATTTCTTTTGCCTTACCTTACCTGGATTTGACTTGCCTCTCTTGCCTTCCGTGAATTTGCCTGGACTAGATTTGTCTTGCCTTGCCTTGCCTTGCCTGAATTTTCTTTGCCTGGATTTGCCTTGCCTTGGTTAGCCTTGCCTTGCTTTGCCTGGATTTGCATTCCCTGGATTTGCCTTGCCTTGCCATGCCTGGATTTGAATTGCCTTGATTTGTCCTGCCTGAATTTTTTCTGCCTGATTTTGCCTTGCCTTCTTTGCCTGGATTTCCCTAAACTTGCTTGCCTGGATTGGCCTTGCCTTCCTTGCCTTGTCTAGATTTGCCTGGACTAGATTTGCCTTGCCTGAATTTGCCTTGCCTGGATTTGCCTTGCCTTGTCTTGTCTGGATTTAACTTGCCTGATTTTGCCTTGGAAGGCCTTGCCTGGATTTACCTCTTCTGAATATGACTTGTCTTGTCTTGCCTGGATTTGCCTTGCCTAAATTTGCCTTCCCCTGCTTGGGTTTTCCTTGCCTGAATTTGCCTTGTTTTGCCTTACCTGGATTTGCCTTGCCTGGGATTGCCTTGACTTGGTTTGCCTGGATTTACCTTTCCTGGAATTGCCTTGCCTTTCCATGCCCGAATTTGAATTGCCTTGATTTCTCTTGCCTAGATTTGCCCTGACTGGATTTGTTGTTTCTTTAATTGCCTGGATTTCTTTTGCCTTATTTTGCCTGGATATGCCTTGCCTTCCTTGCCTTGCCTGGATTTGCCTGGACTAGATTTACCTTGCCTTGCCTGAATTTGCTTTGCCTGGATTTGAATTGCCTTGCCTTGCCTGGATTTGTCTTGCATTGGTTAGCCTTGCATTGCCTTGCCTGGATTTGCTTTCCCTGGATTTGCCTTACCTTGCCATGGATTTGAGTTGCCTTGATTTGTCCTGCCTGGATCTTCCCTGCCTGAATTTCCCTTGCCTTTTTTTGCCTGGATATCCCTTAACTTCCTTTTCCTGGATTGGTCTTGCCTTCCTTACCTTGTCTGGATTTGCCTGGACTAGATTTGCCATGTCTTCCCTTGCCTGAATTTGCCTTGCCTGGATTTGCTTGCCTTGCCTTGCCTTACCTGAATTTGTTTTGCATGGATTTTCAGTACCTTGCCTTGCCTGGATTTTCCTTGCTTTGTCTTGACTATATTTAACTTGCATGGCTTTGTCTTTGCAGGTCTTGCTTGGATTTGCCGCTTCTGGATATGTGTTTCCTTGCCTTGCCTGGATTTGCCTTGTCTTCCCCTGCCTGGGTTTCTTTGCCTGGATTTGTTTTACCTTGCCTTACCTGGATTTGCCTTGCTTGGATTGCCTTGACGTGTCTTGCCAGGATTTGCCTCTCCTGGATTTGCCTTTTGTTGACTTGCCTGGATTTGCCTTGCCTTGCCATGCCTGGATTTACCTTGCCTGTATTTGTTTTGCCTTGCGTTGCATTGATATGCCTTGCCTGGAGTTTTTTTTTAACCTTGCCTTTCCTGGATATGCCTTGCCTGGATTTGCCTTGCCTGGATTTTTCTTGCATTGCCTTCCCTGGATTTGCCTTGCCTTGCCATTTCTGTATTTACCTAACCTGGATTTGCTTGCCTTGCCTTGCCTGGATTTTCCGCTCCTGGATTTGCCTTGGTTTGCCTTGCCTGGATTTCCCTCTCCTGGATTTGTTTTGCCTTGCCCTGCTTTGATTTGCATAGCCTGGGTTTTCCTTGATTTGCCTTACCTGAATTTGCATTGCCAGGGTTTGCCTTGCCTTGCCTTGCCTAAATTTGCCTTTCCTGTATTTTCCTTGTTTTGCTCTGCCTGGATTTGAATTGCCTTGATTTGTCTTGCCTGAATTTGCGTTGTCTGGATTCGCCATGCCTGAATTTGCTTTTTTTTTCTTTGCCTGGATTTTTCTTGCCTTGCCTTGCCTGAATTTGCTTTGCCTTGCCTTGCCTTGCCTGAATTTGCCTTGCCTGTATTTGCCTTAGCTTCCCTGCCTGGATTTGCATTGCGTGGATTTGCCTTGCCTTGCCTTACCTGAATTTGCATTGCCTGGGTTTACTTTGCCTTGCTTTGCCCGGATTTGTCACCCTGCATTTGCCTTGCCCTGCTCTACCTGGATTTGAATTGCCTTGGTTTGCCTTGCCTGAATTTTTTTTTGCTGAATTCACCCTGGCTGGATTTGACTGGCCTTTCCTAGCCTGAATTTTCCTTGCCTTGCCTTTCCTTGCCTGAATTTCTTTGGCTTACCTTGCTTTACGTGGATTTGCCATGCCTAAATTTGCCTTTCCCTGCCCGGATTTGCCTTGCCTGAATTTGCCCGAGCTGGATTTGTTTTGCCTTGCCTTGCCACGATTTGATTTGCCTGGATGTGTTTTGCCTGAATTTGCCATGCTGGATTTGCCTTGCCTGTATTTCACTTGCCAGGATTTGCCTTGTCTGAATTTTTTTTCTAGATTTGCCCTGCCTGGATTTGCCTTGCCTGGATTTGCATTGCCTTTCCTGCCTTGTTTGGATTTGCCTGTACTGGATTTCCCTGTACTGGATTTCCCTTGTCTTGACTTGACAGAATCTGCCTTACCTGGATTTGCCTTGCTTGCCTTGCCTGGATTTGTCTTAACTGGTTTTAACTTCCTTTGCCTTGTCTGGATTTGCCTTGACTGGATATGCCTCGCCTTCTTTGCAACAATTTTCGTTCCAAGAATTTGTCTTGAATTGCCTTGCCTGATTTGCCTTGCCTTGCCTTGCCTTGCCTGGATTTGCCTTGCCTGAATTTGCCTTCTCTTGACTTGAATAAACTTGCCTTGCTTTGCCTTGCCTTGCCTGGATTTGGCATGCCTCGATTTGCCTTGCATTGCCTTGACTGAATATATTTGCCTGGATTTGCCTTGCTTTGCCTTTCGTGGATTTGCCTTGCATGAATTTGCCTTGCTTTACTGTGCCAGGATTTACCTTTCCTGGATTTGCCTTGAATTGCCTTGCTTGAATTTGCCTTGCCTGGATTTCTCTTGCCTAGAATTGCCTTTCTGGTCTACCCTGGGTTTGCCTTGCATGGATTTGCCTTGCCTTGCCTTGCCTGTATTTTCCTTGCCTTGCCCTGCCAAAATTTGCCTTGCATGTTTTTACCTTGCCTTGCCTTGCCTAGATTTGTCCTAGCTGGATGTTCCTAGCCTTGCCTTGCCTAAATTTGTTTTGCCTGAATTTGCATTGCCTTCATTTGCCTTGCCTGGATTTGCCTTGCCTTGCCTGGATTTGCCTTGCCTTGCCTTGCCTTGCCTTGCCTTGCCTTGCCTGGATTTGCTTTGCCTGCATTTATATTGCTTTGCCTTTCCTAGATTTGCGTTGTTTTATTTGCCTTGCCTTTCCTTGCCTGAATTTTTCTTGTCTGGATTTGCCTTGCTATGACTTCTCTGCATTTGCCTTGCCTTTATTTGTTTTGTCTTGCCTTGCCTTGCCTTGCATAAATTTGTCTTGCCTGGATTTGCTATGCCTTGCTTTGCTTGTATTTGACTTGCCTGAATTTGCCTTGCCTTGCCTTGCCTTGTATGGATTTGCTTTGCCTGAATTTGCCTTGTCTTGCCTGGATTTGCCTTACATGGATTTCCCATGCCTGGATGTGCCTTGCCTTGCTTAGATTTGCCTTCACTGGATTTGCCTTGCCTTGTCTTGCTTGAATTTGTCTTGCCTAAATTTTCTTGCCTCTCCACACATGGATTTGCCTCTCCTGCATTTGCCTTTCTTTGCCTTGCCTGGATTTGCCTTCCCTGGAGTTGTCTTGCCTTGCCCTACCAGAATTTGCCTTGCCTGGATTTGTCTTGCGTTGCCTTGCCTTAATTTGCCTTGCCTGGAGTTGCCTTACCTTGCTGTTCCAGGATATGCCTTGCCCGGATTTCCCTTGCCTTGATTTGCCTTTCCTGGATTTACCTTACTTGAATTTTCTTTGCATTGCCTTGCCTGAATTTGCCTTGCCTCTATTTGCCTTGCCTAGATGGGGCTTGCCTCCATTTGCCTTGCTGGATTTGCCTTGCCTGCATTTGCCTTCCCTGCATTTGACATGCTTGGATTTCACTTGCCAGGATTTGCCTTGACTGAATTTTTTTCCTGGGTTTGCCTTGCCTGGGTTTGCCTTGCCTGGATTTGCCTTGCCTTCCTTGCTTTGCCTGGATTTTCCTGGACTGAATTTGCCTTGCCTTGCCTGAATTTGCCTTGCCTGGATTTGCCTTGCCTTGCCTTGCCTTGCCTTGCCTTGCCTTGCCTGAATTTGCCTTGCCTAAATTTGACATGCCTTGCCTTGCCTGGATTTGCCTTGCCTTGTCTCCCTGGATTGAACTTGCCTGGATTTGTCTTGCCTCACTTTGCCTAGATTTGATTAGCCTGGAATTCCCTTGCGTTGCCTTGTCTGGAATTGCCTTCCCTGGATTTGCCTTGCCTTGCCTTGCCTGGATTTTCCTTGCCTGGATTTGCCCTAACTTGCCTTGCTTGGATTTGTCTTGCCTGGATTTGCCTTATGTTGCCTTGACTGGATTTGCCTTGCCTGGATTTTTCTTGCCTTGCCTTGCATGCATTTGTGTTGCCTGAATGTGCCTTGCATTTCCTTTTCTGGATTTTCCTTGCCTTTCCTTGCGTGGATTTGCCTTGCCTAGATTTGTCTTGCATTGCCTTGCCTGAATTTGCCTTGCCTTGCCTTGCCTGGAGTTGCCTTGCTTGGGTTTGCCTTGCCTTACTTTAGCTGAATTTGCCTTGCCTTGCCTTGCCTTGCCTTGCCTTGCCTTGCCTGGATTTGCTTTTCCTGGATTTGCCATGCCTTGCCTTGCCTTGCCTCGATTTGCCTTGCCTCGATTTGTCTTGCCTAAATTTGTTTTTCTTGGAATTGCCTTGCTGGATTTGCCTAGCCTGGATTTCCTTTCTCTGTGTTTGCCTTCCCTGGATTTGCTTTGCCAGTATTTTCCTTGCAGGAATATGCCTTATTTTTTTTTTGCCTTGACTGGATTTTCGTGCCCTGGGTTTGCCTTGCCTGGCCTTGCCTGGATTTGCCTTGTCTTCTTTGTCTTGCCTGGATTTGCCTGGACTGGATTTGCCTTGCCTTGCCTTGCCTTGCCTAAATTTGCCTTGCCTGAATTTGCCTTGCCTTGTCTTGCCTGCATTCGCGTTGCCTGAGTGTGCCTTTCATTGCCTGAATGTGCCTTGCGTTGGCTTTTCTGGATTTTCCTTGCCTTCCCTTGTGTGGATTTGCCTTGCCTGGATTTGTATTGCATTGCCTTGCCTGAATTTGCCTTGCCTTGCCTTGCCTGGATTTGCCTTGCTTGGGTTTGCCTTGCCTTGCTTTGGCTGAATTTGCCTTGCCTTGCCTGGATTTGTTTGTCCTAGATTTGCCATGCTTTGCCTTGCATCAATTTGCCTTGCTTAAATTTGTTTTTCCTGGATTTGCCTTGCTGTATTTGCCTTGTCTGGATTTTCCTTCTCTGTGTTTGCCTTCCCTGGATTTGCCTTGTCAGAATTTGCGTTGCCTAGATTTCTCTTTCTGGATTTACCATGCCAGAATTTGCCTTGCCAGAATATGCATTTTTTTTGCCTTGACTGGATTTTCCTGGCCTGGGTTTGCCTTGCCTCGAATTGTATTGCCTGGATTTGCCTTGCTTTCTTTGTCTTGCCTGGATTTGCCTGGACTGGATTTGCCTTGCCTTGCCTTGCCTGGATTTGCCTTGCCTGGATTTGACTTGCCTTGCCTTGCCTGGGTTTGACTTGCATGGATTTGTTTTGCGTTGCCTTGCCTTGCCTGGATTTGCCTTGCCTTCCTTGCCTTGCCTGAATTTTTCTGAACTGGATTTGCCTTGCCTTGTTTTGCCTTGCCTGGATTTGACTTGCCTTGCCTTGCCTGGATTTGCCTTGCCTTGTCTGCCTGGTTTGAAGTTGCCTGGAATTGCCTTGCCTCACCTTGCCTGGATTTTCTTAGCCTGGAATTGCCTTGCGTTGCCTTGCCTGGAATTGACTCACCTGGATTTGCCTTGCCTTGCCTAGATTTGCCTTGCTTTTCCCTGCCTTGACAGGATTTACCTTTTCTGGATTTGCCTTGCATGACCTTTACTGAATTTGCCTTGCATGGATTTGCCTTCCTTTGCCTTGCCTGGATTTGCTTTGCTTGAATTTGCCTCGCCTTTCCTTGCGTGGATTTGCCTTGCCTAGATTTCCCTTACATTGCCTTGCTTGGATTTGCCTTGCCTGGATTTGCGTTGCTTTCATTTGCCTTGCCTGTATTGGTCTTGAGTGAATTTGCCTTACCTTGCCTTGCCTGGATTTCCCTTGCCTGGATTTGCCCTGGCTTGCCTTGCCTGGATTTGTCTTGCCTGGATTTGCCTTGCCAGGATTTGCCTTGCCTGAGTGTGCCTTGCATTGCTTTTCCTGGATTTTTCTTGACTTTCTTTGAGTGAATTTTCCCTGACTGGATTTGTCTTGCATTACTTTGCCTGAATTTGCCTTGCCTTGCCTGGATTTGCCTTGCTTGGGTTTTCCTTGCCTTGCTTTGCCTGGATTTGATTTTCCTGGATTTGCCATGCCTTGCCTTGCCTAGATTTGCCTTGCCTTGCCTTGCCTCTATTTGCCTTGCCTAAATTTGTTTTTCCTAAATTTGCCTTGGTGGATTTGCCTTGCCTGGACTTTCCTTCTCTGTGTTTGCTTGCCTGGATTTTCCTTGCTGGGATTTACCTTGCCTGGATTTGCCTTGCCAGAATATGCCTTGTTTTTCTAACCTTGACTGAATTTTTTTGGCCTGGGTTTGCATTGCCTTGCCTGAAATTGCCTTGCCTTGCTTTACCTGGTATTTCATTGCCTGGAGTTGTCTTGCATTGTCTTGCCAGTATTAGCCTTGCCTTGATATCCCTTGCTTTGCAGTGCCTGGATTTGCCTCGTTTGGAATACCCTTGACTTGACTTGCCTTGCCTGAATTTTCCTTGCCTGGATTCGCCTTGCCTTGCCTTGCCTGGATTTGCCTTGCCTTGCCTGGATTTGCCTTGCCTTGCCTTGCCTTGCCTGGGTATGCCTTGCCTGAATTTGCCTTGTCTTGACTTGACTAGATTTGTTTCTCTTTGCCTTGCCTTGCCTGGATTTGCCATGTCTGGATTTGCTTTGTGTTGCCTTTACAGGATATGCCTTGCTTAGATTTGCCTTGCCTTGCCTTTCCTGGATTTGACTTGCCTGGATTTGCCTTGCCTTACCCTGCCAGGATTTCCCTTGCCTGGATTTAACTTGAATTGCCCTGCCATGATTTCCCTGGCCTGGATTGGCCTTGCTTTGCCTTGCTTGGATTTGCCTTCCTGGATTTGCCTTACCTAGCTTTGCCTTGACTTTCGTTGACTGCATTTTCCTTGCCTGAATTTGCCTTTCCTTTCCTTCCCTGGATTTGTCTTGCTTAGATTTGCCTTGCCATGCCTTGCCTAGATTTACCTTGCATGCCCTGCCTAAATTTGCCTTGCCTGGTTTGCCTTGCGTTGATTTGCCTTGCCTTGATTTGTATTGCCTTAATTTGCCTTGCTTGAATTTGTCTTGCCTTGCCTTGCCTGAATTTGCCTTGCCAGGATTTTCCATGATTTGCCTTCTCTAGATTTGCCTTGTCTGGATTTGCAATGCCTTCCCTTGCCTTGATTTGCCTTGCTGTGGCTTGCCTGGATTTGCCTTTCCTGCATTTGCCTTGCCTTAATTTATCTTGCCTGGATTTGCTTTGCCATGCTTTGCCTTGCTTGGATTTATCTTGCCTTGCCTTGCATGGATTTGCTTTACCTGGATTTGCCTTGCTTGCCTTGCATGGATTTGCTTTGTTTGAATTTTCCTTGCTTTGTCTTTCCTTTCTTTGCCTTACCAGGATTTGTCTTCCCTTGCCTTACTTGCCTTGCCTGGATTTGCTATGCCTGGAATTTCCTTGCCTTTCCTGGACTTGCCTTTCCTGGATTTGACTTGCACTGTCTTGGCTGGATATGCCTTGACTGAATTTGTCTTGCCTTGCTTTACCTAAATTTGGTTGCCTTTTCTTTCCTGGATTTGCCTCTCCTGGATTTGGCTTTCCTTGCCTTGCTTGGATTTGTCTTCCCTGGAATTGCCTTTTCTTGCCCTACCTGGATTTGGCTTGTCTAGATTTCTTTCCTTGGTTTGCCTGGATTTACCTTGCCTGGAGTTTTCTGACCTTGCCTTTCCTGGATATACCTTGCCTGAATTTGCCTTGCCTTGATTTTTCTTGCCTGGATATTTTTTGCCTGGATTTTCTTTGCATTGTCTTTCCTGGATTTGCCTTGCCTTGCCTTTCCTGGATTTACCTTGCCTGGATTTTTTCCTTGCCTGGACTTTATTTGCCTCTCCTGGATTTGCCTTGCCTTGCCTTGTCTGTATTTGCCTCTCCTGGGTTTGCCTTGCCTTGCTTTGGCTGAATTTGCCTTGCCTTGCCTTGCCTGAATTTGTATCACTTTGCCATTCCTGGATTTGCTTTGCCTTTATTTGCCTTGCCTTCCCTTGCCTGATTTTGCCTTACCTGGATTTGTATTGCTTTGCCGTTCCTGGATTTCCGTTGCCTTTATTTGCCTTGCCATCCCTTGCCTGATTTTTCCTTGCCTGGATTTGCCTTGCAATGTGTTGCACGCATTTGCCTTTCCTCTATTTGCCTTGTCTTGCCTTTCCTTGCCTGAATTTGTCTTGCACGGATTTTTTATGCCTTGCTTTGCCTGGATTTGCCTTGGCTGGGTTTACCTTGCCTTGTTTTGACTGTATTTACCTTGCCTTCACTTGCCTTGCCTTGCCTGTATTTGCCTTTTCTGGATTTGTCATTCCTTGCCTTGCCTCGATTTTCCTTGCCTATTTTTGCCTCGGTTTGCCTTGCCTAAATTTGTTTTTCCTTGATTTGCCTTGCTGGATTTCCCTTTCCTAAGTTTCCCTTGCGTGTGTTTGCCTTACCTGGATTTGCCTTCCCAGGATTTGCGTTGCCTGGACTTCTCTTCCTGAATTTACCTTGCCTGGAATTGCCTTGCCAAGATATGCCTTGCCTTTCTTGCCTTGACTGGATTTTTCTGGGCTTGATTTGCCTTGCCTTGCCTGGTATTGACTTGCCTGGATTTGCCTTGCCTTGTCTTGCCAGGATTAGCCTTGCCTGGCTATGCCTTGCGTTGCCGTGCCTGGATTTGCCTATTTTGGTAATTTCTTGCCTTGCTGAGCCTTGCCTTGATTTGTCTTGCCTTGCCTTGCCTTGCCTTACCTGGGTTTGCCTTGCCTGCGTTTGCCTTGTCTTGATTAACTAGATTTGCCTTGCTTTCCCTTGCCTTGCCTGGATTTCCCTTCATTACCTTGACTGGATATGCCTTGTCTGGATATGCCTTGCCTTGATTTGCCTTTCCTGGATTTTCCTTCGTTGCCTTGACTGGATATGCCTTGCCTGGATTTACCTTGCCTTGCCTTCCCTGGATTTGCCTTTCCTGGATTTGCCTTAACTTACCCTGCCAGAATTTCCCTTGCCTGGATGTGACTTGAATTCCCTTGCCTGGATTTGCCTGGCCTGGATTTGCCTTGCCTTGCATGAATTTGCCTTGCCTAGATTTGCCTTGCTTGTCCCTGACTGGAATTTCCTTGCCTGGATTTGCCTTTCCTTGCCTTTCCTGTATTTGCCTTGCATGGATTTTCCTGGCCGTGCCTTGCCTGGATTTGCCTTGCTTGCCCGCCTAAATTTGCCTTGCCTGGTTTTGCCTTGCTGGATTTTCACTGTCTGGATTTGCCTAGCCTTGCCTTGCCTGTATTTGCCTTCCCTGAATTTGCATTGGTTTGATTTGTCTTGCCTTGATTTGCATTGCCTGGATTTGCCTTGCCTTGCCTTGCCTGGATTTGCCTTACCTGGATTTCCCTTTCTTTGTCTTCCCTGGATTTGCCTCTCCTTCCGTTCCCTTGATTTGCCTTGCCTGTATTTGCATTGCCTGTATTTGCCTTGCCTTGCCTGAATTTGTATTGCCTGGATTTTCTTTGCCCTGCTTTGCCTGGATTTGCCTTGCTTGGATTTGCCTTGTCTTTCCTTGCATGGATTTGTTTTTTCTGGATTTTCTTTGCCTTGTTTTGCAGGGATTTGCTTTGCCTAGATTTGCCTTGCCTTGTTTTTTCTGTCTTTGCCTTACCTGAATTTGCCTTGCCTTGCCTTGCCTGGACTTGCCTTGCCTGGATTTGCCTTGAAGTGCCTTGGCTGGATTTGTCTTGACTAAATTTTCCTTGCATTGCCTTGCCTGAATTTGCCTTGCCTGGATTTGCTTGCCTTGCCTTGCCTTACCTGAATGTGCCTCTCCTGGATTTGCCTTTCCTTGTTTTGCCTGGATTTTCCTTCCCTGGAATTGCCTTCACTTGCCCTACCTGGATTTGCCTTGCCTAAATTTTTCTTTCCTTGCCTTGTCTGGTTTTGTCTTGCCTGGATTTTGTTACCTTCACTTTTCTGAATATGCTTGCCTGTATTTGCCTTGCTTTGATTTTTTTGCCAGGGTTTTTCTTGCTTGGGTTTTCCTTGCTTGGATTTTCCTTGCATTGCCTTGCCTGGATTTGCCTTCCCTTGTCTTTCCTGAATTTACCTTGCCTGGATTAGCTTGCCATGCCTTGCCTGGATTTCCCTTGCCTGGATTTGCCTTGCTATGACTTGCCTGAATTTGCCTTGACTCTATTTCTTTTGTCTTGCCTTTTCTTGCCTGAATTTGTCTTCCCTGGATTTGCATTACCTTGCCTTGACTCGATTTGCCCAATCTGAATTTGCCTGGCCTTAGGTCGCCTGTATTTGCCTTGCCTTTATTTGCCTTGCCTTTATTTGCCTTGCCTGGATTTGTATTGCCTTGCCTTTCCTGGATTTGCCTTGCCTGGATTTGCTTTCCCTGGATTTTCCTTCCTTTCCCTTTCCAGGATTTGCCTTGCTATGACTTGCCTGCATTTGCCTTGCCTCTATTTGCCTTGTCTTTCCTAGCCTTGCCTGAATTTGTCTTGGCTGGATTTTCTATGCCTTTGATTTGCCTGCATGTCCTTTGCCTGGATTTGCCTTGCCTTGCCTTGCATGAATTTGCTTTGCCTGGATTTGCCTTGCCTTGTCTATCCTGGATTTGCCTTACCTGGATTTGCCTTGCCTTGCCTGGATTTTCCATGCCTGGATTTGTCTTGTTTTGCCTGGATTTTCCTTGAACTTCCTTGGCTAGATTTGCCTTCACTGGATTTCCCTTTCCTTGCATTCCCTTGCCTGGATGTGCCTTGTCTGGATTTGCTTGCCTTGCCTCTCTTGGATTTGCTTTTCCTTGCCTGCCTAAATTTGCCTTCCCTGGAATTTCCTTGCTTGGCCCTGCCGGGATTTGCCTTGCCTAGATTTGTCTAGCGTTGCCTTGCCTGGATTTGCCTTCTCTGGAGTTGCTTTACTTTACCTTTCCAGGATATGCCTTACCTAGTTTGGCGTTGCCTTAATCTGCCTTTCCTGAATTTGCCTTACTTGAATTTTCTTTGCATTGCCTTGCCTGAATTTTTCTTGCCCTGCCTTTCCTGGAATTACCTTGCCTGGATTTGTTGCCTTGCCTTGCCTGGATTTTCCTCTGCTGGATTTGCCTTGCCTTGCCTTGCCTTGCCTGGATTTGCCTTGCCTTGCCCTGCCTGGTTTTGCATCTCCTGTATTTTCCTTGCCCTGCCTTACCTGAATTTGCATTGCGTGGGTTTGCCTTGCCTTGCCTTGCCTGGATTTGCCTTCCGTGGATTTGCCTTGCCTTCTCCTGCCTGGATTTGAATTGCCTTGATTTGTCTTGCCTGGATTTGCCTTGCCTGGATTCGCCATACATGGATTTGCCTTGCCTTTTTTGCCTGGATTTTCCTTGCCTAAACTTGCCTGAATTTGTCTTGTCTTGTTTTGCCTTGCTTTATGTGAATTTGCCTTGCCTTGCCTGGATTTGCCTTGCCTTGCCTGGATTTGCCTTGCCTGGATTTGCCTTGCATTTAAATGACTGGATTTATCTTGCCTGGATTTGCCTTGTCTTGCCTTGCCTCTATTTGCCTTGCTTTGATGGGGCTTGCCTCTATTTGCCTTGCTGTATTTGTTTTGTATGCATTTGCCTTGCCTGGATTTGCCTAGCCTAGAATTGTCTTGCGTTGCCTTGCCTGAATACGCCATGCCTGAATTTGCCTTGCCTTGCCTAGATTTGCCTTGCTTTGCCCTGACTTGATAGGTTTTGCCTTTTCTCATTTGCGTGGCATGGCCTTGACTGGATTTGCCTTGCCTTGCCCTGCCTGGATTTGCCTTGCTTTAGTTTACCTCACCTTGACTTGGGTGAATTTCTTTTCCTGTATTTGCCTTGCTTTGCTTTGCATGGATTTGCCCTGCCTGGATTTGCGTTGCCTTCATTTGCCTTGCCTGGATTTGCCTTGCTTTGCCTAGCCTGAATTTCCTTTGCCTGGATTTGCCTTGCCTTGCATTTCTTGGGTTTGCTTTGCCTGAGTGTGCCTTGCATTGTCTTTCTTGTATTTTCCTTGCCTTCCCTTGCTTGGATTTGCCTTGCCTAAATTTGTCTTGCATTGCCTTGCCTGAATTTGCCTTACCTTGCCTTGCCTTAATTTGCCTTGCCTGAATTTGTTTTGCCTTTATTTGTCTTGCCTTGCCTTGCCTGGAATTGCCTTGCGTGGGTCTGCCTTGCCTTGCTTTGGCTGGATTTGCCTTGCCTTGCCTTTCCTGGATTTGCTTTTCCTGGATTTGCCATGCCTTGCCTTGCCTCGAATTTCCTTGCCTTTCCTTGGCTCGATATGCCTTGTCAAAATTTGTTTTTCCTGGATTTGCCTTGCTGGATTTGCTTCGCCTAAATTTGTTTTTTCTGGATTTGCCTTGCCTGATTTGCCTTGCTTGGATTTGCCTTCCCAGGATTTGCATTGTCTGGATTTCTCTTCCTGGATTTACCTTGCCTGGATTTGCCTTGCCAGAATATGCCTTGTTTTCCTTGCCTTGACTGGATTTTTACTGGCCTGCATTTGGCTTGCCTTGCCTTGCATGGGGTTGCCTTGCCTGGATTTGCCTTGCCTTGCCTTACCTGGTTTTTCCTTGCCTGAAGTTTCCTGGAGTTGTCTTGCCAGGATTAGCCTTGCCTAAATATGCCTTGCGTAGCACTGCCTGGATTTACCTAGTTTGTAATTCCCTTCTCTTGCCTTGACTTGCCTTGCCTTGATTAGCCTTGCCTAAATATGCCTTGCGTAGCACTGCCTGGATTTACCTAGTTTGTAATTCCCTTCTCTTGCCTTGCCTTGCCTTGCCATGCCTTGCCTGGATTTTATTGCTTGGATTCGCCCTGCCTGGCCTTGCCTGGATTTGACTTGCCTTTTCTTGCCTGGGTTTCCCTTGCCTGGATTTGCCTTGTGTTGACCTGACTAGATTTTCCTTTCTTTGCTTTGTCTTGTCTGGATTTGACTTGACTGTATTTGTCTTGCGTTTCATTGACTGGATATGCCTTGCCTGAATTAGCCTTGCCTTGCCTTTTCTGGATTTGCTTTGCCTGGATTATTATTGCCTTACCCTTCCAGGATTTTCCTTGCCAGGCTTTGGCTTGAATTGCCTTGCCTGGATTTTCCTGGCCTTGATTTGCCTTGCCTTGCCTTGCTTGGATTTGCCTTCCTGGAGGTGTCTTGCCTAGAATTGCCTTGCCTTTCCTTGACTGGATTTGCCTTGCCTGGATTTGCCTTTCCGTGCCTTCCCTGGATTTGTCTTTCGTGGATTTCCCTTGCCTTGCCTTGCCTAAATTTGCCTTGCTTGCCCTTCCTAAATTTGTCTTGCCTGGTTTTCCCTTTCCTTTCCTTGCCTGGATTTGCCTTGTCTGAATTTGCCTTGCCTTGCCTTGCCGGAATTTGCATTGCTTTGATTTTCCTTGCCTTGATTTGCCTTGGCTGGATTTGACTTGCCTTGCCTTGCCTGGATTTGCCTTGCCTAGATTTCCCTTGCTTTGCCTTCCCTGAATTTGCCTTGCCTAAATTTGCCTTGCGTTTTCTTGCCTGGATTTGCCTTGTCTGGATAAGCCTTGCTTTTCCTTGCCTGGATTTGCCATACCTGAATTTGCCTTTTCTTGCCTGGATTTGCCTTGAACTGCCTTGGCTGGAATTGCCTTCACTGGATTTGCCTTGCCTGGATTTGCTTGCCTGGAGTTGCCATACCTTGCCTTTTCTGGATATGTCTTGCCTGGATTTGCCTTGCTTGATTTCCCTTTTCTGGATTTGCCTTGCCTGGATTTTTCTTGCATTGCCTTTCCTTGGCTTTCCTGGTTTTATTTTGCCTGGATTTGCTTGCCCTGCCTTGCCTGGATTTGCATCTCCTGGAATTGCCGTGCCTTGCCTTGCCTCGATTTGCATCTCCTAGCTTTGCCTTCCCTTACCTTGCCTGGATTTGCCTTCTCGAAATTTGATTGTCTTGCCATGCCTGTATTTGCATTGCCTGGATTTGCCTTGCCTTTCATTACCTGAACTTGCATTGCCTGGGTTTGCCTTGCCTTGCCTTGCCTGGATTTGCTTCCTTTGATTTGCTTTGCCTTCTCCTGCCTGGATTTAAATTGCCTTCATTTATCTTGCCTGAATTTGCTTTGCCTGGATTCGCCCTGCCTAAATTTGCCTTGCCTTTTCTTTCCTAGATTTGCCTTGCCTTGCCGTGCCTGAATATGCTTTGCCTTGCCTTGCCGTACGTGGATTTGCCACGTCTGGATTTGCCTTGCTTTGCCTGGATTTATCTTGCCTAAATTTGCCTTGCATTGCCTTGACTGGATTTCCTTTGCCTGGATTTTTCTTCACTGCTTTTCCTGGATTTGTTTTGCGTTGCCTTTTCTGATTTTATTTTGCGTGGATTTGCTTGCCTTGCCTTGCCTGGATTTGCATTGCCTGGATTAAACTTACCTTGCCTTACCTGAATTTGCATTGACTGGTTTAGCCTTGCCTTGCGTTGCCTGGATTTGCCTTCCGTGGATTTGCTTTGCCTTGCCCTGCCTGGATTTGAATTGCCTTTATTTGTCTTGTCTGGATTTGCCTTGTTTGGATTCACCCTGCCTGGGTTTGCCTTGCCTTTTCTTGCCTAGATTTTTCTTGCCTTGCATTCCTGAATATGTTTGCCTTGCCTTGCCTGAATATGCTTTGCCTTGCCCTGCTGTACGTGGATTTGCCATGTCTGGATTTGCCTCGCCTTGCCTGGATTTACCTTGCCTGCCTTTGCCTTGCATTGCCATGACTGGATTTGCCTTGCCTTGGTTTGCCTTGCTTTGCCTTGCCTGGATTTGCCTTCCTTGGATTTGCCAAGCCTTGCCCTGCCTGGATGTGAATTGCCTTGATTTATTTTGCCTGGATTTGCCTTGCCTGAATTCGCCCTGCCTGGCTTTGCCTTGCCTTTTCTTGCCTGGATTTTCCTTCCCTTGCCTTGCCTGAATTTGACCCCCCTGCCTTGCCGTATGTAAATTTGCCATGTCTGGATGTGCCATATCGTGCCTTAGTTTCTTTTCCCTGGATATGCCTTGCATTGCTTTGACTGGATTTGCCTTGCTTTGATTTGCCATGTCTTGCTTTGGTTTATTTTCCCTGGATATGCTTTGCATTGCATTGACTGGATTTGCCTTGCTTGGATTTGTCTTGCCTTGCCTTACCTGGATTTGCCCTGCCTGCATTTGCCTTGCCTTGCCTTGCCTCAATTTGCCTTGAATGGATGCAGCTTGCCTCTATTTGCATTGCTGGATTTGCCTTGCCTGCATTTGCCTTGCCTGCATTTGACTTGCCTGTATTTCACTTGCCAGGATTTATCTTGCCTGGATTGTTTGTTCTGGATTTGCCTTTCCTGGAATTTTCTTGCCTTTCTTTCCTTGCCTGGATTTGCCTGGACTGGATTTGCCTTGTCTTGCCTTGCTTTGTCTTGCCTGGAGTTTCCTTGCCTTGCCTTGCCTCTTCTGGGTTTGCCTTGTCTGGACTTGCCCTGCTTATCTTGCCTGGATTGAACTTGCCTGGATTTGTCCTGCCTCGCCTTGCCTGCATTTGCCTAGCCTGGAGTTGCCTTGCGTTGCCTTGCCTGGATTTGCCTTGCCTTGCATTGCCTGGATTTGCCTTGCCAGAATTTGCCTTGCCTTGCCTTGCCTAGATTTGCCTTGCTTTGCCCTGCCTTGCCAGGATTTGCCTTTCCTGGATTTGCCTTGGCTTTATTTGCCTTGCGTTTCCCTGCCTGGATTTGCCTTGCTCGGATTTTTTTTAATTTTTATTGCATTTTAGGTTTTGGGGTACATGTACAGAACATGCAAGATAGTTGCATAGGTACACACGTGGCAGTGTGTTTTACTGCCTTCTGCCCCTTCGCCCATATTTGGCATTTCTCCCCATCCATCCCTCCCCCACGCCCCCCTAACTGTCCCTCCCCTATTTCGCCCAATAGACCTCAGTGTGTGGTACTCCCTTCCCTGTGTCCATGTTTTCTCATTGTTCATCACCCGCCTATGAGTGAGTATATACGGTGATTTCTTTTCTGTTCTTGTGTCAATTTGCTGAGAATGATGTTCACCAGATTCATCCATGTCCCTACAAAGGACACAAACTCATCGTTTTTGATTGCTGCATAATATTCCATGGTGTATACGTGCCACATTTTCCCAGTCCAGTCTATCATCGATGGGCATTTGGGTTGATTCCAGGTCTTTGCTA
>JAPYYA010005369.1:0-10857 GCA_028533165.1 Leontopithecus rosalia | reverse complement strand
GTGAGCTCTTCTTGTTGTATTGATCCTTTTACCATTATGTAATGTCCTTCTTTGTCTCTTTTGATCTTTGTTGCTTTAAAGTCTATTTTATCAGAGATGAGAATTGCAACTCCTGCTTTTTTTTGCTCTCCATTTGCTTGGTAAATCTTCCTCCATCCCTTTATTTTGAGCCTTTGTGTATCCTTGCATGTGAGATGGGGTTCCTGGATGCAGCACACCAATGGGTTTTTTCTTTTTATCCAATTTGCCAGTCTGTGTCTTTTGATTGGTGCATTTAGCCCATTTACATTTAGGGTTAATATTGTTATGTGTGAATTTGATACTGCCATTTTGATGCTAGCTGGCTGTTTTCCCTGTTAGTTGATGCAGATTCTTCATTTTGTTTATGCACTCCAGCATTTGGTTTGTTTTTGGAATGGCTGGTACTGGTTGTTCCTTTCTATTTGTAGTCCCTCCCTCAGGGGGTCTTGTAAAGCAGGCCTGGTGCTGACAAAATCTCTGAGTACTTGCTTGTTCGCAAAGGATTTTATTTTTCCTTCACTTATGAAGGTTAGTTTGGCTGGATATGAAATTCTGGGTTGAAAGTTCTTTTCTTTAAGGATGTTGAATATTGGCCCCCACTCTCTTCTGGCTTGTAGGGTTTCTGCTGAGAGATCTGCTGTGAGTCTGATGGGCTTCCCTTTGTGGGTGACCCCACCTTTCTCTCTGGCTGCCCTTAGGATTTTCTCCTTTATTTCAACCATGGTGAATCTGACGATTATGTGCCTTGGGGTTGCTTTTCTTGCAGAGTATCTTTGTGGTGTTCTCTGTATTTCCTGGATTTGGGTGTTGGCCTGCCTTGCTAGGTTGGGGAAATTTTCCTGGATAATATCCTGAAGAGTATTTTCCAGCTTGGCTTCTTTCTCTTCGTCACATCCTGGTACATCTATCAAACGTAGATTAGGTCTCTTCACATAGTCCCACATTTCTTGGAGACTTTGTTCATTCCTTTTTCTGCTTTTTTCTCTATTCTTGGTTTCTTGTTTTATTTCATTGAGTTGGTTTTCGACTTCTGATATTCTTTTTTCTGCATGGTCAATTTGGCTCTTGAAACTTGTGCATGCTTCACCAAGTTCTTGTGTTGTGTTTTTCAGTTCCTTCATTCATTCATATTTTTCTCTAAGTTGTCCACTCTTGTTATCATTTCCTCAAATCTTTTTTCAAATCTTATTTCAAGGTTCTTAGTTTCTTATGATTTAGAACATATTCTTTTAGCTCACAGAAGTTTCTCATTACCCACCTTCTGAAGTCTGATTCCGTCATTTCATCACTCTCATTCTCCGTCCAGCTTTGTTCCCTTGCTGGTGAAGAGTTTTGGTCTTTTGTAGGCCATGAGGTGTTCTGGTTTTGGGTGTTTTCCTCCTTTTTGCGCTGGTTTCTTCCCATCTTTGTGGATTTATACACCTGTCGTCTGAGTGGTTGCTGATTTTTTGATTGGGTCTCTGAGTAGAGGCCCAGATTGTTAATGATGAAGTATTTCTGTTTCTTAGTTTTCCTTCCAACAGTCTAGCCCCTCTGCTGTAAGACTGCTGAGGTACACTCTGGCCCTGCTTGCCTGGGGTACACCTGTAGCTGCTTCAGAACAGTGAGGGATGCTCCCAGTTTCTTGTTCTATCTTTGTCCCAGAATGATGCCCGCCAAATGTCAGTCTGATCAGTTTTTTTTGAGGTGATTATTTGGGTATATGGGGGTCAGGGAGCTGCTTGAGGAGACGGTCTGTACTTTATAGGAGCTCAAGTGCTGAGCTGTGAGTTCCATTGTTCATTCAGTGTTGCTAGGCAAGTATGTTTAAGTCTGTTGTGGCAGAACTCATGAAACCCCTTTTTTCCTGAGATGCTCTTTCTTGGGAAGTTAGAGCTTTATTTGTGAGTATCTATTGTGCTGTCCTGCCCAGCTAGGAGGCAGTCCAGTCACTATTTAGTTGCCAAGGCTCCGCCCTGCTGGCGTGAGGTCTGCCCTTCTGCTGTCGGCTCTATCCTGCTGTTTTGGGCTCCGCCCTACTGATGCAGGCTCTGCCCTGCTGATGTGGGCTCTGCCTTGTTGGCAGAGTCTATCTGTTATGGCGGGTTGCCTCAGCAATGGCTGACTGCGTCAGCAATGGGCAAGTACCTCAGTAGGGGCTGAAGCTCTCGGCAATGGCAGACACCCCTTCCCCACCGAGCTGCACAGCCGTGGGTTCAGCTGTGCCCTCAGTGGAACTCTCAACCCTGAGCGCTCTGAATCGCTGTTTTGCTTGTCCCTGTGGGGGTGCGACCCATCGAGCCTGATCACTTGGTTCCCTGCCTCCAAGCCTTTTTGCTTTTTTTTTTTTTTAAGTTGTGGGGTTAACTCTCTCTCTCCCAGGTGCCTCAGCCACCGGCCGAAAGGGCACCGGGAACTGTGTGATTTCCTGTGTAGCGACCCGCTGCGCTGGTTCACAGTTCGCCTCCCAGAAATCTCCTGGTCTGGCTCACCGTCCAAATCCTGTTCAGTCAGATGAACATGGCAGTCTGCCCTCCCAAGTCTCAAATTGCCGGTTTAACAGGGCACCCAGACCCGTGCATTTTGTGTGCCGTGCCGCTGCCCTGTGGTGCTGGCTGCCTGGCTGCACCAGCGGAGACCACTGCACTGCCGTTTTGTGTCCCTCCTACACCTGGGCTTTTCCCTGCTCTGTGGGCTATAAAGATCCATCTGGAAATGCGGTGTGAACTCACCCTCTGTGTCTTGACTGATAGCTGCAATCCTGAGTTGCTTCTAGAGCGCCGTCTTCCCCCCTTTCCCCCCATTATAGTTTATGTATATACGGAATACTATAAAACAATAGATAAGGACCTTTTTTTTTTGAGATGGAGTCTTGCTCTGTTGCCCACACTGGAGTGCAGTGGTGCATTCTCAGCTCACTGCAGCCTCTGCCTCCTGGGTTCAAGTGATTCTTCTGCCTCAGCCTCCTGAGTAGCTGAGACTACAGATCTGCAGCACCACTCCCGGCTAAACTTTGTATTTTTAGTAGAGATGGGGTTTCACCATGTTGGCCAGGCTGGTCTCGAACTCTTGACCTCAGTTGATCCTCCTGCCTCGGGCTCCCAAAATGCTGGAATTACAAGCGTGAGCCATTACGTTCAGCGAATAATGAGCTTTTGATATGTGCAACAACATGGATAAGTCTCAAAAATGTTATAGGTCAGACCAAGCCAGACATAAACATATACATACTGTTTAATTTCGTACATGTAGACTCTAGAAAATACTGGTTGTCTGAAATTGGAGGAAGAGGTAAGTTGACTTTTACATCTCAGGCTCAATTTTTGGCTGTGATGGAAATAATATATATATTTAGTGTATACTTTTGTCAAAACTCATAAAATTCTGCATTTCACAAGAATATGGTTTTATTGTACACAGTTATACCTCAATAAACAATAAAACTCAGGTACAGGTGTGGCTGTCTTCCAGGGTGTGGCTTCTTTCATCGTGAACCTGTGAGCTAAAGGAAGACATTATCCTTCCCCACACACTCACCTACATAGCCAACAATGGTGAGAAAGAGACCAGAGAACTGCAGTCAGCTTTCCCATTCAAAGAGGAGAGAAAATGGGAGGCCAATTGCAATGATAGTTTATAGCAGTTCTAAAATCTAGCCAGGCATTTGTTGCCCGTTTCATGAGAGGGCTTTGTTCTGCCTCCTGGAAGTGGTTCTTTGTGGCTGTTTGCTCTGTCCTTCAGGATCTTGGCTTTTCCCTCTGAGCTATCTTTCTGGTACCATACAAAATAGTTTGCTTTAAGCTGAATAGTTTTCTCAGCCTGCTTTCTGTTTGTATGAATTTGGGGAACCAAATTTGAACTCTTTCAAGTGAAGCTATTATAATTCCTTTAAAAACTTTGCAGCTTTCTGTGTATCAAATTATAATCTATTCCATTAGACAAACAATATTCACAAATTTCTCTGAGACAGGCTTTCTCTGTTTTGGTTCAAGAATCAGGATGCTGTCGTACAACACCCTTATGATCTGTTAGAGAGCTTCTAAGAGGTACAACATGGAAATGTTTAGAAGCCTTTTTGTTTTGCCTTTTCCAGGCATTGCCCCAAATCTTTTGAGGTCTTTATCAAGTGTTTAAAGATATGTCCTTGAAATTTCAATCCTGAGTCCATATTTTACTGGCAAAACCTTGGATTTGTTCTTTGCCCTCAGATTGTTTCTTCCTTCAGAGCCTTTTGCTAGTGGAAAAAGCTGAGAATGAAAAATAATTTGCTTTTTCCATCTTATATTTCCTATGTTGGATATATGAGTATGTCTCTTGACCCTGCTTGAAATCTGAGCCTCACCTTCTCTATTTCATTTATCTTGATTTCTGCCATTTCATGCACAGCTAAAATAATCCATTTGGCATTTTCAGTATTTTACCTGGAATTCTCTTTAACCAAATTTTATTCAAATGAATTAAGTATATTTTCTATTTTCTACATTACCTCAGGTGACACAGTGTTGCCAAATCTTGCATCTCTACCTCTACGTAATGTGGTTGCCTTTTTCTCTAGCTTCAAAAGACATTTCTTCCTGTCCTTCCAGCTTTCACAGAGTCCTTAAGTTCCTTTCAACTTCTTCCAGCTGCCTATTCTTAAAGCCAATTCTGAAAACCTTTTTGCGCTGGTTTCTTCCCATCTTTGTGGATTTATCCACTTTTCCTCTGGGTGGTTGCTGATTTTTCAATTGGGTCTCTAAGTAGAGGCCCAGATTGTTAATGATGAAGTATTTCTGTTTCTTAGTTTTCCTTCTAACAGTCTAGCCCCTCTGCTGTAAGACTGCTGAGGTGCACTCCGGGCCCTGCTTGCCTAGGGTACACCTGTAGCAGCTTCAGAAAAGTGAGGGATGTATTACATATTTTAGGTCTTTGTTATTTGATCCAACCAGTTCACTTCTAGGAATGAGTTTAGGTTTTATTTATTTATTACTGTGTAACAAACCATCTTAGTAACTAAAAAGACACTGGTTTTATTATTTAGTATGAGTCTATTGGTTGACTGGACTCAACTAGGCAGTTCTTTTCATTTTGGTTTGGGCTGTGCTCATTCAGGACTTAACTGGGGTGTCACATTGAAAGCAGTTCACTCAAACATTGAGCACTTTTTTGGTGGGGATGGCTGGCAGACTAAGCTTAGCTATGAAGTCTGGAATTCTCTCTTTTTGTCCACGTAATTTCAGAGTCTTCCTTCTCCATGTGGCCTTTCCACATGGCCTCTGTATGTGGTTTCTTCTCTATAGACAACAGGGTAGCCAGCCTTTTTTTTTTTTTTTCGGAGACAGAGTCTCATTCGGTAGCCCAGGCTGGAGATCAGTGGCGCCATCTCTGCTCACTGAAATCTTTGCCTCCTAGGTTCAAGTGATTCTCCTTTCCCTGCCTCCAGAGTAGCTGGGATTATAGGTGCACACCACCACACCCAGCTACTTTTTTTTATTTTTAGTAAAGAAGGGATTTCATCATATTGGCCAGACTGGTCTTGAACTCCTGACCTCAAGTGATCCTCCTGCCTTGGCCTCCCAAAATGATGGGTTTACATGCATGAGCCACTGAGCCTTGCCCAGACTTCTTATGTGGTTGCTCAGGGCTTCCAAATATCTCAAAGAGAGAAAGCTTCCAGGCCGTTTTAAGGCATGGAGCTGCAACTGGCAGAGTGTCAGTCTGCTGCTTTTTATTGAGAAAGTGAGTGATAGGTCCGGTGTAGAAGGGGACTATACAAGGCCATGGAGACCGTGAGGTTCACTGGGGCCTATCTTTGGAGATTATCTGGGCCCTAATAGGTAACAGGGATATTACAAATTAGTTATCAAGCCACCATAAACTTGGATTGGGCCATGGTTTTGAGGTCATGTCTGTGTCCTTTGCCTTTACTAGGTGTGATAGCCATAGCTCGCAGAAGTGGTCACCAGCACCTATAATCAGCTTTCTTTAAAGAGCAGGTAACTCTCCATTTCTGCTTCTGGTTTCTGGGTGAGTTAGACTGTATTCTTCTACCTTAGGTGGAGAACTTTGATTCCATCTTACTTCTCAGTAGTCATACTTCCTGCTGCCTCTAGTTGTTCTGGAACCAGAGCCTGGCAGACCCTCAGTTTACATCCTTTTCATTGCATTGAATTTTTGTCCTTGCTAAAAATGGTGTCCTAAATTCATTCTTTTTTTTTGTTTTTTTAGATGGAGTTTTGCTCTTGTTGCCCAGGCTGGAGTGCAATGGTGTGATCTTGGCTCACTAAAGCCTCCATCTCCTGGGTTTGAGTGATTCTCCTACCTCAGCCTTGTGATTACAGGCGAGTGCCACCACGCCTGGCTAATTTTTTTTTTTTTAATTGTTAGTAGAGTCGAGGTTTCACCATGTTGGCCAGGCTGGTCTCGAACTCCTGACCTCAAGTGATCAGCCCACCTCAGCTTCCCAAAGTGCTGGGATTACAGGCATGAGCCACTGGGCCTGGCCCTAAGTTAATTCTTTAAGGCTCTTCTTGATACAGTCTTGATGGGCATTGTCAGTACAATTTCTTTATTGCTTCTCCAGTTTCTGTTTGTTTTCTCTTGGAATTCGTATTATCTCTGTGTTGGAGATTTTGAATCTATATTCTTTATCTCTTACACATTCATTTGTTATAGGCATCTTTTAATTTTTTCCTTTGTTTTCTCAGATAATTTTTTGAACTGGTTTTCTAATTTACCAATTTGATTTTCTGTAATATTTAATCTGCTGTTTTGTTTCCATTGTGATTTTCAAATTTAGTAATCATGTTTTTCATTTGTAAGCACATTTTTATGATCACAGACTGTTCTTCCCCTTTTCACATATGAAATGTCTGCTTGAATCACGCTGAGAACACAAATTAAATAAATGTTTTAGAAGTTTCCCTTAAAAAATGTTTTTCTTTTATTTGTTGTGGTGAAAATACACAACATGAGATCTACTTAAGATTTCAAGTGTATAGCACAGTATTGCAACTGTAATAACAGTGTTGTACAGCAGGTCTCTAGAATGTTTTCATCTTTTCTAACTAAAATTTTACATGCATTAAACAGCAACTCCCCATTTTCCCCTTCTGTAAGCCCCTGACAGCTACCATTCTATTCTCCTCTTCTATGAGTTTGACTACTATATAGTATTTATCCTATTGTGATTGGCTATTTAACTCAGCAAAGATCCTCCAGGTTCATCTATCTTGTCACATATGATAACATTTCCTTTTATTAATGTTGAATAATATTCTATTCTAAGTATATACCATATTTTGTTTATCCGTTCATTTGTAGATGAACATACAGGTTGTTTCCACATTTTGACCATTGTGAATCACGCTGCAGTGAACACAGGAGTACAGATAGCTTTTTGAGACCTTGATTTCATTTTCTTTAGCTTTATATCCAGAAGAGGGATTTGCTAGATCATCAGATAGTTCTATTTTTGTTTTTTTTTTAGGAACTTCTATACTGTTTTCCATAATGGCTATATCAATTTATGCTCCTACCAACAGTGGACAAAGAGTCCCTTTTCTCCAAATCCTGGACAACACTTGATATCTTTTATCTTTTTTATAACAGTCATTTTAACAGGTGTGAGGTGATATCTCATGTGGTTTTGATTTACATTTTGCTAATATTTGTGATGGTGAGCATTTTATATAATTGCATGTCCACTTTGGAGAAATGTGTATTCATGTCCTTTGCCAATTTTTAAATTGGGTTGTTTTTGGGCAATTGAATTGAGTTCTTTATATAGATTGGATATTAACCTATTATCAGATATGTGGCTTGCAAATATTTTATCTGATTCTGTAGTTTTTCTCTTCATTCTGTTGACTGATAGCTGTGCAGGAGATTTTTAGGCTGATACAATCCTATTTGTCTATTTTTGCTTTAGTAGCCTGTGTTTTGGGGTCATATCTAAAATTATTGCCTAGACCAATGTCAAGAAGCTTTCCCTCTATGTTTTCTTTTAGTCGTTTACAGTTTCAGATATTAGGTTTAACTTTTTAATCCATTTCTCATTGATTTTTGTGTATAGTGCAAGATAAGGGCTTATTTTTTTTTTTTCTGCATGTGGACTTCCCGTTATCCTAACACCATTTATTGAAGTGATTATCCATTAATCATTTTGTGTTCTTGCCACCTTTGGCAAATATCAGTTGACTGTAAATTCATGGGTTTATTTCTGGGCTCTTTATTTTGTTCCATTGGTCTATATGTCTGTCTTTATGCCAGTATCATACTGTTTCAATTACTATAGATTTGTAATATATTTTGAAATCAGGAAGTATCATTTCTCCAACTTTGTTCTTCTTGTTCAATATTGTTTTGGTTAGTTGGGGTCTTTTGTGATTCCATATGAATTTTAGGATTTTTTTTCTATTGCTGTGAAAAAAGCCATTGGAGTTTTGATGGGGATTGCGTTGCATTTGTAGATCGCTTTGGGTAGTATGGACATTTTAACAGAATTAATTCTTCCAATCCATGAGCACAGGATATCTTTCCATTTATCTGTGTCTTCATTGTCTTTCACTGATGTTTTATAGTTTTCAGTATATAGATCTTTTACACCTTTAGTTAAATTTATTCCTAAGTATTTTGTTTGATTTTTGTTGCTATTGTAAATAGGATTGCTCTCTTGATTTTTTTTTGGATGATTCATTGTTAGTGTATAGAAGTGTTACTGATTTTGTATGTTGGTTTTACATCCTGAAATTTTAGTGAATTGATTTAATAGTTTAGTTTTTTCATGCAGTCTTTAGGGTTTTCTGCATATAAGATTATGTCATTTGCAAATAGAAACTATATTCCTTTTTACTTTCTGATTTGTATGCCTTTTGTTTCTTTTTCTTGCCTAACTACTCTGGTTAGAACTTCTGTACTGTGTTGAATAGGTGGTGAGAGTGAACCCTCTTGCCTTGTTGTTGATCTTAGAGGAAAAGATTTTTAGCTTTTCACTGAGTGTCATGACAATGGGCTTTGTCACATATGTATTTTATTATTTTGATGTACATTCCTTTTATACTTAATTTATTGAGTTTTTATCATGAAAGAGTGTTGAATTTCATCATGCTCTTTCTGCATTGATCGAAATGATCGTATAATCTCTATTCTTCATTCTGTTAATGTGGGGTATCACATTTATCGTTTGGCATATATTGTACCATCCTGGCATCTTAGGATATGGGGTATAATTCTTTTAATGTACCATGGAATTCAGTTTGATAGTATTTTGTTGAGGATTTTTGCATCTATGTTCTTCAGGTGTATTAGTAATTTTCCTTTATTGTAGTGTCCTTGTCTGGTTTTGGTATCAGAATAATGCTGGCTTTGTAAAGTGAATTTGGGAGTGTTCCCTCTTCTTCAGTGTTTTGAATGAGTTTGAGGAGGATTGGCATTACTTCTTTTTTTTTTTTTGAGATGGAGTCTTGCTCTGTTGCCCAGGCTGGAGTGCAGTGGCATGATCTCAGCTTACTGCAACCACTGCCTCCTGGGTTTAAACAATTTTCTGCCTCAGACTCCTGAGTAGTTGGGATTACAGGTACATGCCACCACACCCAGCTAGTTTTTGTATTTTTAGTAGGGATGGGGTTTTGCCATCTTGGCCAGGCTCTTCTTGAAGTCCTGACTTCGTGATCCACCTGCCTTGGCCTCCCAAAGTTCTGGAATTATAGGCGTGAGCCACTGCACCTGGCTGAGGAGGATTGGCATTACCTCCTTTTTTTTTTTAATTGTATTTGGGCTCTGGGGTACATGTGCACATCCTGCATACTGCAGGATTGTTGCATAGGTACATATATGCCATGGTGGTTTGCTGTCTCCATCCCCGCCCCTGCACCTCACCCTGTCACCTACATCAGGCATTTCTCCCGGTGTTATCCCTCCCTATCCTCCCCACCGACCTGCTGCTGCCCCCCCCCGATCCCCTCACCTCCACCACCACACCTAGCCCTGTGAGTGTTGTGCCCTTTGAAAACATGTGGTTTTTGGTTTTTTGTTCTTGTGTCAGTTTGCTGAGAATGGTGGTTTCTAGGTTCATCCATGTTTCTACAAAGGACACGAACTCATCGTTTTTTATGGCTGCATAGTATTCCACGGTGTATATGTGCCACATTATTTTTGGTCCAGTCTATGATTGATGAGCATTTGGGTTTGTTCCAGGTCTTTGCTGTCGTAAACAGTGCCGCAATGAACATAGGTATGCCCACCAACAGTGTAAAGATGTTCCTTTTTCTCCACATCCTCTCCAGCATCTGTTGTCTCCAGATTTTTTAATGATCACCATTCTAACTGGCATGAGATGGTATCTCAATGTGGTTTTGATTTGCATCTCTCTAATGACCAGTGATGATGAGCATTTTTTCATGTTTGTTGGCCTCATGTATGTCTTCTTTTGTAAAGTGTCTGTTCATATCCTTTGCCCATTTTTGGATGGGCTTGTTTGTTTTTTTCCTGTAAATCTGTTTGAGTTCTTTGTAAATTCTGGATATCAGTCCTTTGTCTGATGGGTAAACTGCAAAATTTTTTCCCATTCTCTTGGTTGCCGATTCACTCTTATGACTGTTTCTTTTGCTGTGCAGAAGCTGTGGAGTTTGATTAGGTCCCATTTGTCTATTTTGGCTTTTGTTGCCAATGCTTTTGGTGTTTTGGTCATGAAGTTCTTGCCTACTTTTATGTCCTGAATGGTTTTGCCTAGATTTTCTTCTAGCGTTTTTATGGTGCCAGGTCTTATGTTTAAGTCTTTAATCCATCTGGAGTTAATTTGAGTGTAAGGTGTCAGGAAGGGGTCCAGTTTCTGCTTTCTGAAAATGGTTAGCCAGTTTTCCCAACACCATTTATTAA
>JAPYYA010005368.1:0-10859 GCA_028533165.1 Leontopithecus rosalia | reverse complement strand
AATATTTTCTGGGGATCTGACCAGTCTTTTCAGAAAGAATTGGCACAGTCCTGCAGATATGACCACCTGAAGGGGTTCTTCCTGTCCACTGTACACACAAAATCAATTCATGGAGACCATGGATTGCAGTAAAGGGTTTAATTGACACAGGCCAGCCATGACATGTGGGAGACAGAGTTACTACTCAAATCAATCTTACTGAAGGCTCAGAAGTGAGGGGTCTTTCAAAAATAGTTTGGTGGGGAGGGGGCTAGGGTTTGGGTGGTGCTGATTGTTGGGGATGAAATCTCTGGGGTGTGGAAAATGGCCCTCTTGCACTGAGTCAGCTTCTGGGTGGGGCCTGAGGGACTGGTTGATTTTCGGTCCAAATGGTGACATCCGGTAGTCAGAAATGCAAACGCCTGAAAAGGTATCTCAAGAGGCCAATCTTAGCTTCTACAATAGTGATGTTCTTCCCAGCAGTCATTGGGGAAGCTGCAAATCTTGTGACCTCTGGAATAATGGCTAGTAATGATCTAACGAGGCATACATCTCAGTAGAATTCAGGCCCTTTTCATCCTCCTAATTTGGTGGCCTTTCATTAATTTCAACGGGGTAATTTCATTTTGGGGAAGTCATCCATTTAAACCAATCTTTTTGGCCATTCCCAACCTTTTTGCCATCAGGGACTGGTTTCATGGAAGACAATTTTTCTATGGAAGGGGGTGGGGGGTGGTTTCTGGATGAAACTTTTGTGCCTCAGGTCATCAGGCATTAGTTAGATGAGACAGGAATAGCACAGGGTGGTCACAGGATTAGTCAGAGTCTCATAAGGAGCACGGAACCCAGATCCCTGACATGCACAGTTCTCAATAGGGTTCGAGCTCCTATAAGAATCTGATGCCGATGCTGATCTGACAAGAGGCAGAGCTCAGGTAGTAATGCTTGAAAGCCTATAGCTCACCGCCTGCTGTTCGGCTGGGTTCCTAACAGTCCCAGGGACTAGTACCTTCTGTGGCCCTAGGGGTTGGGGATGCCTGATTTAAACTATAAACTCAAATTTTTCCAAAATTAGCTTGGGAGCAATTGCACAGGAATGAGTGAAGGCAGATAGCCTATGAGACTAGAACCAAGATGGAGTCAGCCATGTCAGATTTCTCTTATTGTCCTAATTTTGCAAAGTGGTTTCAGAGGGACTACACTGGATGCTTGTTAAAAACCTGAGGCAGATTTCAATGTATGTACTACAGTAGGCAAGAGAGACCAGCAGAGAACTGAGCTCAACTCTCTTTCAATTGGCCATTTAAGTTTAGTAGTAAAAGACTGGTTAATGACAGCAATGCATTGTAAAACCTTCAGAAGGAAAGGAGACTGTTTTGTGGACCACTTTGGTTTTCTTTTTTGCGTGTGGCAGTTATAAGTCATTAGTTTTTAAAACCTGTACTTTTTAATGGAAACAACTTGACCAAAAATTTGTCACAGAATTTTGAGACCCATTAAAAAAGTTTAATGAGAAAAAAAAATGAAGCAAGAAAAGATGAAGCTTTATAGCCAACCAGCAAGATATTAAAGTCAGTGGATGGAAAATTACTAAGAGGAACTGGATTAGCTCTCAAAGGTGGTTGGGAAGACTCTTGCTAAACTTGGGCTCAACAGGATTCTTTTCTAAAACTGGACTTGGCAGGCCAGGAACTACCAGAGAAAAGGGCTCAGAGGAAGCTGGCTGAGGTTTGGTCAAAGATGGTGTCCTTGTCAGCTCTACACTGAGGCTTCTGCAAATGAAAGACCAACAATGGTGCCATATCAGCTCACTGCAACCTCTGCCTCCTGGGTTGAAGTGATTCTTCTGCCTCAGCCTGCTGAGTAGCTGGGATTACAGGCGTGCGCCACCACGCCCAGCTAATTTTGTATTTTTAGTAGAGGCAGGGCTCCTCCGTGTTGGTCAGGCTAGTCTGAAACTCCCGACCTCAGGTGATCCGCCCACCTTGGCCTCCCAAAGTGATGGGATGACAGGCATGAGTGACTGCTCCCAGAGAAAATTCTTTTGTAGGGGAAATTTACACCTACAGAGAATCTGCATTAATCCAGCCTTCTCTTGTCAGGATTGAGAAATAAAAATAAGCTTTCAGCCCTATGACTGGACTCCCTCTTGGCTGACAGGACTGCAGAGAAACCTTGAAAACTGAGTTTCTGGCTATGACAGGATTGGAGGTTGCACATCGAACATGCCCCCTTAAAACTCCTCCCTCACTAACTGCCATTATGAGGCAGGAGAACAGCAGAGCGAATTGGAGGATGGCTAAAAGGCAGAGTGAGTAAAAGCAGAAACAAGCAAGGTGAAGGGGCGGGTGAGCAAGAAGCAACATAAGAGGCAGAAGTCGAGCAGCCAAAACAAAAAGATTTAAAAAGCAAGCAAGGCCAGGCACAGTGGCTCACACCTGTAATCCCAGCACTTTGGGAAAAAGAGGCAGGTGAATCCCCTGAGGTCAGGGGTTCAAGACCAGCCTGGCCAACATGGTGAAATCTCATGTCTACTAAAAACACACAAAAAATTAGCTGGGTGTAGTGTTACGTGCCTGTACTCCCAGCTACTCAGGAAGCTGAGACAGGAGAATTGTTTGAACCTGGGAGGCGGAAGTTGCCATGAGCCAAGATAGCATCACTGTGCTCCAGACGGGGTGACAGAGCAAGACTGTCTCAAAAAAACCAAAAAGCAAGCAAAGACCCCACGGCTGGCAAGATCCAAACCAGTAAAGGGGCAGCTGCTCAGAGCTAGGCATGTACATTAGAGAGAAAAGGTATCCTTAACATGACCCCATACGATAATCAGCTCATTAAAGCCCATGCATATGGACTGCATACATGCATGGACTTAAAATTATGGGATGGAGGCAACGTGCAAGCACACAAGGGCCGAAGTAACTAAGCAATCTGCCTATCACTCAAACAGCAAACACTGGCTAAAGATTAGCCATCCTTGTGAAAAGAAGGGAAAAAACACACATAAAAAGACCCAGTGTATACACCAAACTAACACTGACGTCACCTCCCAGAGGTCAGGCCACTCTCCCCTCTGAGAGTGTTACTATGCTTAGTAAACTTTGCTTTGCTGCTTTGTGCGTGTCATGTACAGGTCTTTGTTTGGGACACCAAGAACCTGGAACTGCATGCCACCATCTGGTAACAATTAGGCTTATTTGTCCTAAGGATTAACACACCAGCCCTCCAGAAAGACTTGCTTCGCCGCTGTTACCAACGAACGGCCTGAGGCTTTCCCTCCCTTTTGTGCTTTTGATAAAACAAGCACCCGAATTCCCTCCTGATAAGAGTCCGCAGACCTGGGAATGAATCCAGCCAGCCTACAGAGGATGTACAGTGAGGATTTTCATGTCCTCGGCTTCAGCTTTTGATGTCAGAAGGCCACAAACGCCACTCTCAGATGTTTGCTCATGCCACCATTTCATGAACCTGGTCCCATGGAGAGGCACGCAGCTTAACTGCACATACGCACATTTTTCCTGTTATAAATATTCATATTGGAATATTATTTGGTACTGCTCCTGTGAAAGATACATTCTCAGAGCATCATGAAATTGGAAGCATTATATAAACACTAATGCAGCAATGGCGCATCCAGTGCCCTACACTATAGAAATATCTGCGGGGAAGATGCAACCGCAGTGACCACAGACAGTGTACAAGAATGGTGATTGCGGCGTTCTTTGTCATCCTAAAACTGAAACCAACCTCATCTCAAAAACTTGTTTTTTTTTGAGATGGAGTCTCGCTCTGTTGCCCAGGCTGGAGTCTCGCTCTGTTGCCCAGGCTGGAGTGTAGTGGTGCAATCTCGGCTCACTGCAGCCTCCATCTCCCAGGTTCCAACAATTCTCCTTCCTCAGCCTCCCGAGTAGCTGGGATTACAGGCGCCTGTAATTGATAGAGCAATTGCTCTATCAATGTGAACATGGGTCCCATGGAGAGGCACAAAGCTCAATTGCACATCTGCACATTTTTCCTTTTATAGATATTCATACTGTAATATTATCTGGGTGCTCCCGTGAAAGATACAATTGCAGAATGTACTCAGATTAGAAGCATTATATAAACCCTAAAATGTATCATTGGCGCACCCAGTTCTCTACACTACAGAAATATCAAATCCAGGCACATCCTGGGGATACTACTGGCCTCCTATCGTTAAAAAATGAAAAACTAGAGGCACATAAATTACTCTAAGCGAATAACGGACTGAATTATAATTTTATCACAACAGAAGTGGGTTCCTGGCTCTCCGTTTCAGGATTCCTGAGTTGCACAGGTGTAAACCTGTCACTTCAGAAGATAATCTAGTTAAGAATCCTGTCGAGGAGGTGGGCTGGGCTTTGACTCAGATCAGTCATCAATTAGTGGTTTAGGACTTAGGGAAGATTGCAGCGTTCGCGCCAAAAGGCTTGAGACAGCTAGCGTGACTCGCCATATTTTTTGGCTGCTGGACCTGTCTGCATTCTTCTCTCTCAGAGGGCTGTCGAGATCAGAGAAAGATCAGGCTGAGCCACTGAGGCAAAAACAGAATACAAAGCAAAGGTCTGCGGTTTGTGAGGACATTGTGCTGTCTGCTTTCATGTCCCCTTCTATCTCTGTGTAAGCAATAAACTTGCTGCAATTGAGATGCCTGAGAGGGGCAGAGACCCCTGCCCATATTTTCCCCAGGAGCTAAGCCTTTGTTCTTCCTCCTGTTGGAAAACAGGATTCACAAGCCACCTTAAGGGCATCATTGTCTGCTTGTGCTGTGTGTCTTTGAAAAACATAAACTGCTTTGTAAGCTATTATCACAAGCCTCCTTTAACTACTTTGTGAGCTGTTTTCACAAGCCCCTGAGAACTATTTTTATAGAATTCCTATTTCCTTTCTGTTTACCATTTCCTTTTGCTGAGATAAAGTTAATGTAACAAGAAAAAAGGTATAAAAGCTGTTACCCACAAGAATAAATTTGCTGCGTTTTGACCATAAGTCACGCAGCCCTCCAGACTCCGCTTTCCTTTTTTCTTTTACTTCCGCGCACTCTCTCCCTCAGGTTGAAGGAGACATCTACGTTGGTGGTCTCGGGGACTCCCGCAGGTCGGTAGCCCCCCCGGCAGACGTGCCGGACCCCAACACAAGATAAAATCTACCTTACTTACCTAGTGACTGACAATTCATGAATGCTTTAAAAGGTCCAAACTAGCGTCTCTGGGTGGGCTCGAACCACCAACCTTTCGGTTAACAGCCGAACGCGCTAACCGATTGCGCCACAGAGACGGGTGCTACGTCCCTACCGGGCACTATAGGTAGGACGCACTCACTAAACTTCCTCCGTCTAGTCCATCCTCACAGCCCGCCGGCAGGACGACTGCGCAAGGCCTTGGAAAACCGGAGACACCAGAGCGGTCACGCTGGACACCGCGCGTTGGGAGATTCTGAAGCGAGGACAGATGAATGGCCTTCGCCCACCCAGCCTCTCGCCTGTTTCAGAAGCCCCCGGAATATCCCTGGTCCGACCCCGCCTGAGCTCCCTAGAGGCCCAAGCGAAGCTGAGTGCCCGGCGGGCTCCCGGGATGGCTCTTCCGTTCTTTGCGCCGCCTTCACCCAGTGAAGGAGCCTCTGCCCACCGTGCCCAGTCGCTTTAGGGGCGCTGCGGAGCTTCCGCTGCCGTCTTCGGATCCTGTGTCCTGCACGGGGGCTCCACCAGGGCAGGGATGGGGTGAGGGTCGCTCGTGGGTCTCCTCGCGGGGAGCAGGGTCCTGCACTCAGCAGGGCGAATGACTAGGACTTTAGAATGCGTTGTCGCCTTTAGCTTTTAGTCCTCTGAAGAGCCCTGAGAATGGAAATCATGAGGGCTTTTTCCACGGGGAAGTTATTTTCACAAAGGGTTTGTTGAGGTTGATTTCTCCGCACTCGGCGGGAGGCAATGGGCAGGGCCTCTAGAGCACCTCCTGCGCGGTGGGGCCGGGGGCGCAGCTGGACGGCGGTGGGTCGTGGCGGGAGGGCGGGAGCCGGGAAGGGAAGAGCAAAAGCAGAAACAGAAGCTGGGAAGCGGTGGACCAGACACTCAGACCTCCTAGAAGGCTCCAGTGGAGGCAGAGGCGGGACCTTCTGGAAGTGAAAATTGGTTTTTTGGTTTTGTTCGTTTTAATTGTAGAAGAATAAGGAAATGGAGAGAGAACCTGAAAGAACCCCCAAACGCGAGGACCTATTGCTCCCCAAGAATAAGATCTTCCAGAAGAACAGGCCGAAAACTAGGCGTCTGGGAACCCCGAAATCTTTGGAGGAGCAGCATCTCGTGACCCTCTGCGTACTTTTTGGCAAAGGACTTGCTTCCATTGTTTGTTCAATTGTCTGTTTGTTAAGTAAATAAAACCCTTTTCATATATCTTTATAATTACAAACAATGCTGCAGTCGTCAGTCTGTTCACTTCTCACTGGCCACTGTGTGCTTCTCTAGGTGGAGGCCTGGAGGGCAGTTGTTCCAGCAGAGTGATCACATGGCTTTTATTTCATTCCACTTTTTTCCTTTGTTGCTTTATTAGCTATAAATAAGCTCTTTCCTTATTTCAGCGTCTGCTTTAGCGTTTCTGGGATACATCTTTAATGCACCACAGTCAGCTTTCAAGTGACATGACACCTCCCTTTCTGGCCTTTATCTTAGTGTTATCATGTATTTTTCTTTTATCTGTTATAAGTTTGTAATTGGTTATTACTTTTACTTGTCATGTCAAATATTTTTTTGGATATTTAAATTCTAATTTAATCCAATTTAATCTAATCTGATCCCATCTAATTTAAATAAGAAAACGTGTAGTACGTGCTTTCTAAAAGCCATTTCCAATATTCCCTTCTTTGTGTAGGTCCACATTTTTATCTGGTATCGTTTTGCTTCCACCTGGAGGACTCAAGATTTCTTGCAGTGAGGGTTGGTGAATTATTTTAACTTTTGTATGTTTTCTTTTTCCTTTTTTTTTTTTTTTTTTTTGAGTCGGAGTCTCACTCTTGTCCCCCAGGCTGGAGTGCAACAGTGCGGTCCTGGCTCACTGCAACCTCCACCTCCTGGGTTCAAGTGATTCTCCTGTCTCAGCCTCCAAGTAGCTGAGATTACAAGTACCCACCACCATGCCGGACCAATTTTTGTGTATTTAGTAGAGAAGGGGTTTCACCATGTTGGCCAGGCTGGTCTTGAACTCCTGACCTCATGATCCACCCACCTCAACCTCCCAAAATTCTGGGATTTCAAGTGTGGGCCACCATGCCTGGCTGATAGTTATCATTTAAAGTTATTTCCCTATTAACTATTTTCATTGTCTGTGAATTTCAGACTTTCCTAAGTAAGAACCTTAAGGTTACTCTGGGCATGGTGACTCATACCTCATAATGCCAGCTCTTTGAGAGGCTGATGGGTGGATCCCTTGAGCCCAGGAATTCAAGACCACTCCTTCAAAACCCTGCCTTAAATACAAAACCAAACCAAAAAAAAAAGAGCTTAAGATTAGATAAATGTTGTTTGTTTTGGCCAATAACTCAAGACTTAGCTATTTTCATTAAACAAACAATATTAATTGCCTTATTTATCAAAAATTACACAAATATAATTCTATTTTGGGCCACATTCATAACTTTATAACCCTCATTTCAAATTTTGACACCTTATACTACATAGCAGAGATAAATATAAAACCACTTGACCAGTAAATTTAAATGAAAAGGTATGTTGTCAATTCTGAAGCCATTTCTAATTCTGTTTTACCAATAATTTAAAACTAGTTTATTTACTAAAGATTTACTTACATTACATGAACTTGTAAAAGCATTTATCTGCAAGTCTTTTTTCTGATAGTGTATTTAATTTATGTGCTTTTTTCCCCTTTAAGTCAATTAAATTGAGTTTTTAAAATATATTTTTAGTAGTGAAACATATATACACACATAATTATATAATGTATTAGGCATGCTGATAGGAGTCGATCTTATACATTCAGAAGACTCTTCTTTTTCCTCCTATTTTAGACTTCCAATTTTTTGATCACCTGTTTCTTTGCTCTAGGCAGTTGTCAGCTAGAGAGTCCTGATTTATATATTAAAGGAACACCTCTCAGGTGAAACATCAGAGAGCAAAATTTAGCTATCAAAGTAGAGTGAGAAAGAGCCTGGAGCACTAGAGGGAGATGAAAAACGGATGCCAGATCAACAGAACATCACAGAAATCCATCCTAGGATGGCATGAGTACACCAGTTTTATTTAGATTAATTCTAAATTTAGTCTCTATCTTTTCATTGGACCTGAGCTCCCAGCAGAGCTCACACTGAATCCTAAATCTTCAAAAGATAGAATTACCCTGGGTTAGGCCACATAATTATTTTATAGTGCATTTTGTTACAAAGATATTTCTCTAAGTGTCTAAACTACACCCTTTCTTATCTTAAACTCCCCAGGAGTATCCTCTGTTGTAATAACTATTTTAGTCAATATTTCGTTAAAAAAATAGGTAGCATAATACAAAAGCAAGCAGTTTAAGATCTGAGAGGAACTTTTCTGTTTACACTCTTGGGATTCCATCAGAAAAAACAGAGGTTTCTACCCAAAAAAAAGTCTGGCAATCCCTCCATTCTCATTAAGAAATCCCAGGCTGTTAGAAACTATTTCAGGTCCCTCAGGCAGCAGAGGGTGGCCAGGGAAAGGAGAGACAGACAGAAGTAACCGGAGAAACAGAATGCAGTCAGCTGAGAAGAAAAAGGACTTTTTCTCAAACAACAAGGTCCAAGAAGACAAAAAAAGTATTAACGACTTTCAAATAAATATATATTTAAATATATATTAACATATATAAATATGTGTGCATATGATGTATTTATATATATATATATATATATACACACATATATTGAAATATACATATTAAAGATCCTTTTAACTCTCATTACTACATTTCAGCTGGGACAAATAGCTGATATTTCAAAAGCAACCCAAAATTCAATTGGAAAGAAATTGATTTAGGAACCAAACCCAGCTTGTCATGGTGAGAAAAGGGGCAGAACCTTAGCTACTGAACTGTAGCCTGGGGTATGGGGTGACAGCCATTGCTCTTTTAGTTTGATCTGGCTAGCACAAGTGGCCCTGTGATATAAATAAAGACCCTTAGGTACTCAAAACCTTTATTTTCTTGATGGCTGCTTTTTTCCCCCCAGTTCTCCCTCTTTTTTTAATTTTTATTTTTAATTAATTTTTTTGCACGGATTTATCTGATTCAGAGGCCTTGTTCCCCATGATTTGGAACATTTTTTTGGATTTGATCAAGTCAGACAGAACTGGTCAAAACCAATGGAAAAGAAAAAGGAAATAAAAACAAAACAAAACCAAAAGTTAAGAAAATTAAAGATTGCACAATTCATATGATTGCCGAGCGCTCTGGTGAGAAGGGGAAATTATGATCAGTTAGTTTTTAATCTAAACTTTAGTCATTCAGGAGAAATTCCAAGACAAAGCACAGATTCGGTTATTTACCTAGGAATGGGGACCAGGCTGAAGACTGCTCTGTACCATCCTAGAAACAGGAAAAAACTCAAACTCTCCTTCCCTGTTAGAAGTGAGCTGAGGGGGGTGAGGGCAAAAAAGAAAAACAGACGTGAGCTGAAACCAGAAAGAAATTGCCTGCGCTCCATCATCGCGGAAGCAGGAAAACCTACCTGTTGGAAGCAGGTAAAACTCCAGAAAATGAGCTGGACAGCAAAATAAACCTTAGATCTCAACCACATTTTGGGAAATCAGGATTCTCTGGAGGCGGGGATCTCTGAGGCCTCAGCAAATTGTCCTATTGGTTTGAGCAATAGCGATAGCTCAGGCTGGTACCAAGCACCCACTGGAGATGTGTCAAAGGTCAGGGCACCTCCACTCAGAATCCCTTCATGGTTATCAATTGTAAACCAAAAAGTATGTGAGACAGATCTGAACTTAGACTATTGTAGACTCCGACTCATAGGTAATTTAGTCTTCCTAGAGGTGTGGCAGCCGGGTGCAAATTGTGGGGACCCTGGCAATAGTTTAGGTATAACAGAGATTAAAGACTTTGTCTGAACGGTAACTTGGCAACTTCGGGAGCCACCTTGCAATCCTGGAGGGATTAATGCTTGGCCTGAGATGTAACAACATTCCTCCAGGTTGTCTTTTAACATGGGAAGTAAGTTCTAGTGTGTTTCTGTAGCGTGGAACGTTTAGAAATAATATCCTTGTCACATTTGCCAATACCCATGGCTGATCTAGACACAATATCCAGTCACAGTTTAGCCCTGATTTGCATGTGAGGGTTTGGGCTGGTCATCTGGTAACTTCTCGCTATGCAGTGGGGATGCAGTAACCGGAACTTCAGAAGGAAGAGTTACTGGATACCTCAAAAGCCCTGAAGATATTAGAAGCCCTGGCCTTAGGGCCCAAGGAAGAGCAAGGTTTATGGGTAATAATCTGTATAAAACTGATCGGAAGCTATAAGGAGGGCTCTTAGAACTTTGGGGTAGGTGAAGGTTGGAGCCTTGATGAATCAGGGGCCTGTGGCTTCTAATACCATCGGGTGCCTGTACTCAGCCACCTTCAGCAGCTATCTGGCCCTAGAGAGCCATAGCCTTCCAGGAGAGGAGAGAAAGCTGCACAAAGCCCTCGTGGTTGTGTCCCCCAATCTAGAGAGACATAATAGCATGCAGGGACAAAGCAAAAGAGAAGACTAGGCAGAGACAATGTGAATCTGTTTACCACACATTGTAAATGCATTTAAAAATACTGTTAGCTCATATCTTCAGGTAGCACTAATTATGAAGTTGTTGAACTGAGGACTTTATTTCTTTCACTGTGACTCTCACCA
>JAPYYA010005367.1:0-10862 GCA_028533165.1 Leontopithecus rosalia | reverse complement strand
AACTCTCCACCCCAAATACACAAAACATACATTCTTATCAGTACCACATCACACCTACTCTAAAAGTGACTACATAATTGGAAGTAAATCACTCCTCAGTAATTGCATAGCATTTCACAGGTTTAAATGAAATATTGGTTGGCTGCTTGTTTGTTATTTTCCTCCCTTATTTCTTCCTGTCTCCATTGTTAAGCACAATTATTGGCATAAAAGAGGTTTTCTATACCCATTTTTAGACTGCATTCTAGCCTGGGCAATAAAGAAACACTCCCGTTCTCTCTCCCTCTTCCTCTTTCTCTCTTTTTCTTTTCTTTCTTTTTCTTTTTTTTTTCTTAAAAAAAAAAAGAAAATACCAAGTATGTGGAGCATTTATGCTATTCCAGAAAGGGCCCCCAAACTGATGAGGACATGTTAAAGGACAGAGACCAGCTTAAAGGAGCTAGCCAAATTTGGAACAATTTGAGCAGCCAAATGAAAATGATGATAATGCATTATAATAAAGTGAATTTTTTAAAAAAAGAGTCCATGGTGACTCAAATAGTGATATTTTTAAAAATTTATACACATGTGTGTGTATGTGTGTGTGTGTGTATACACACAGACACATAGATATTCAAATATATATGAATGGTGTGGGACATCTCTATTTTACAGAATAATAGCAGCTAATAAATAATAGAATTTTTTAAAATCACCATTTGGGATACATCAATGTAATAACTGATTCAGGTGTTGAACTAACAACGGATGCTAAAACCAGTGGATGAAAGGCCATTGGGAAATAGGATAGTCACACACACAAAGCATCATCCTACAGCTTACTTATTAATTACAGAGGGAAAAAGGCATCTTTATAATGAAAAAATATGGTAGATACATCCTTAATCATATGATGAAATGTGAAATCACCAATAACGGGACACAACATTAATCTCACTAGTGTCCCATTATTGGTGATTTTAGATTTCATTATTTGATTAATATTGGGACACAACATTAGTTGACTCCTGGTTTAACTCACTAAAAAGGACACCATGTCTATATTTAACCTCAATATAAGCAATTAGCTTACATTTAGCAATTAGCTAAACCCAGACTGTGGGACATTCTACCAAAAACCTAGATAGTGTCTTCAACAATAAAAACAAAACAAAAGGTTAAGGAAGCGTTCTAGATTAAAGAAGGATAAAGAGACATGACAAATAAAGGTCATGTCAGATCCCTGACAGCATCCTAGTATTTTGAAAAAGGATATAAAAGACATAATTGGAATAAGTGGAAAACTTTGAATATGGACTTTCTGAGACAGAGTCTCACTCAGTCGTCCAGGCTGGAGTGCAGTGGCACGATCTCAGCTCACTACAACCTCTGCCTCCCAGGTTGAAGCAATTCTAGTGCCTCAGCCTCCCAAGTACTTGGGATTACAGGTGCTCACCACCACATACAAAAATTATCCAGGCATGGTGGTGGGCGCCTGTAATCCCAGCTACTCAAGAGGCTGAGGGAGGAGAATTGCTTGAACCCAGGAGGTGGAAGTTGAAGTGAGCCAAGATTGCACCAAAGCATGCACTCCAGCCTGGGTGACAGGGTGAGACTCCATCTCAAAAAAAAAAATCCCCACTAACAATAGCTGATGAGCTTTAAAAAAAAATCTCATGTATTAAGAAAGTTTACAGATTTTACAGATTTGCTTGGGTCTCATTCAAAGCCATCCTGGGCCACAGGTTGGATAAGCTTCTCATATAGGATCCTAAAGACTCAACATGAAGGAAAACAGTGAAAAGAAAAAGTAGCATGTGGTCAGACTGTTACTTGTGTATCACTTGAGTTACTGTTATTACCATGATGATGCTGGTTTCTTTTTTCTTCTTTTTCTTTTTCTGTAAATTTAGTTTGTATGGTCGCAAGACACTCTCACAGTAACTGGAGACCCAAAGGATAATAGAAATAGTCTGAAAGGAAAAATTGCAAATTCACCAACAAAGATTATACTAAAGATATCTATCAGGCAATTAGAGGCAATGGATTCAACAAATTCTAACTCAGTTATTCTATGCGAATTCTTTCAATTTCTCAGGTGAATCTTCACTCTACTTTCAACAATCACTCTACTGATCCAGGCCTTAATCAGCTCCTGCTCAGAATACTACAATGGCCTAACTCTTTATCCTTCCTACTGGCTCTCCCAGCTCTAAATCCAACCTCCACTTCACTCCAATTTTCTGTCCCTTCCCTGGAGAAGTGGGGATTAATTAACATCCTTGTCACTCAGGGAAGAGTCCAAATTCCTAGGCATGGAATCCAAAGGTTCTTTACATTATGCCTCTCCCATCTCTCCAGGCAGGTTAAGATACCACCTCACCTGCAAATCTTAACTTACATATGTATGGAGAAATCTACCCAGTTCATCAGCACATATCCTGCATTGTAATAAATTAGCTGTTTGTATGTCTTCTCCTATACTACAATGTGTGCATGTACATATATGTACACATATTACTCATTCGTTTAATAAAAATCCCTAAGGCATTAACAATTTGCAAATCACCAGAACAGTGTACACTCCCAATACAGAGTAGTAAGGGAAGAAAAGTCAACAAATATGTGATAGAAATAAAAGATAATAAATTGTGAGTGTTTGCAATCCTCCTCTCTGGCAAAAAAAAAAAAGGAGGGAGTTTTCCTGTATCAATCCCTGGACACTGTCATAATACATAGTATCTCAGAAATTAATAAATTACAACAAATAAAAGAAGCTGGAGGAATTAAACTATGTAATAAAGTAAGTCAGAAAGGAGAATGAAAACAGCTACATTTGGGGTGAATCTGGGGAAGCTTAGAGCTGAGTTAAGCAAATTTCAAGAAGTTTTACCTAAGTTTTATGAATGAAATTACCTAGGATTCTTGGAAGGAATTGGTTTAGAAAATGATTTAAATTAATATATTATATGCCTCTCCCTTCACATCTCTCCAGCTTTTCAATTAACAAAAACAAAGATGGGGGGTTAAGTTGCAGGTATAAGGTGCCTATTACCTGTTCACTGTTGAAAAATGAATCCTGTCAAACACTAAAAACAACAGTGTCTTTTAGGAAGAGAACAAAAACCTACCTCAACAAAGAAGACTAGATTTTCTAAAAGAGTAGGATGTGTTTTCAAGTTACCATCTTTAACTTCTAAGAGGTCACCTTTACATTTACTGAAGACATCTGAAAACAAAAATATTTTAGTTTTATTCGGCTTTTGTTTCAATGCTATTTTAAGATATACAACACAAAATCAAATAAAGAATAAACAAATAAAAACTTTATCTTGAAAGCTATTTTTTTTTCATTTTCCATAATGAACCAAATTCTAAAAGACAGACTATCCATTCTAAGTTCTTTAAAAAGCCAGCTAGGTGTGGCGGCTCACACCTGTAATCCCAGGACTTTGGGAGGGTGAAGCAGGTGGATCACAAGGTCAGAAGTTCAAGACCAGCCTGGCCAAGATGGTGAAACCCTGTCTCTACTAAAAATACAACTTAGCAGGGCACAGTGGCAGGCACCTACAATCCTAGCTACTTGAGAGGCTGAGGCAGGAGAATTGCTTGAACCTGGGCAGCAGAGGTTGCAGTGAGCCAAGATTGCGCCACTGTACTCCAGCCTGGGTGATAGAGTGAGACTCCATCTCAATAAATAAAAAGCCATGCTGACTATTGCTCTACGGTCTTCAAAAGATAAAAGGTATCCTTATAAATTATATATTCTAGTGTCTATAACACCAGCGAAGCCTTTTCAGACAGGCCAAGAGCACAAGAAGACAAGACTCTAAGTGAATGATTCAGAAGGACTTGTACCATTATGGACTGAAAGACCAAAAAGGTACATTGTAAAAATCCATCTTCGTAACAGATAATCCATTTTATTCTCATAATCTTTATCATTACATTTTCAGACAGTCTTCATCTGGGCAATAAATATAAGACCGAGCCAGGCTTAGTGGCAAACACCTATAGTCCCAGCGACTCAGGAGGGTGAGGCAGAAGGATTGCTTGAGCCAAGGAGTTAGAGTTCACCCTGGGCAACATAATAAGACCTCATCTCTTAAAAAAAAAATCATTTAGGGTCCTAAAAAGACTCTTATAGATATAAGACACTTATATGTACGTCGGGTGCAGTGGCTTACGCCTGTAATCCCAGCACTTTGCGAGGCCAAGGCAGGCAAATCACAAGGTCAAGAGATCAAGACCATCCTGGCCAACATGGTGAAACCCTATCTCTACTAAAAATACAAAAATTAGCTGGGTGTGGTGGTGCAAGCCTGCAGTTCCAGCTACACGGGAGGCTGAGGCAAGAGAACTGCTTGAACCTGGGAGGTGGAGGTTGCAGTGAGCCGAGATCAGGCCACTGCCACTGCACTCCAGCCTGGGTGACAGAGTGAGACTCCATCTCAAAAACAAACAAACAAACAAAATGATACATATACGTGACCTTTAACAATTCTATTCCTAGGAATTTAATCCCAAGGAAGTACTCAAATAATACCCTAAAAATTTGTCCCAAGATATTCATTTTAGCATTGTTAGAAGAAATAACTCATATACGTAATATGTCACCAGTTGGGGAGAACATAAACTGGGGATATTAATACAATACTATAGAATATGATGCAGTCTTGAATAAATGGAATATACATAACTGAAAGGTTTCCAAATAACAAAAAAAAATTAAAGTCAAAAAAGCATGTATTACATACACCATTTTCTATGTTTAAAAATTACTTTTTATCTGTATTTTCATACACACATATATATGTGTTAACGTGGCATCTAGGAGTATTTACTCCAAAGTGTTAACCATTACTTACTTATCTCTGGATGACGGGGCTTGGGAAAGGCAGAAAAGAACTTCTGAGCTATTACCATACAACCAGAAACAAACACAGAAATCTACAATAGGAAAACGTACCTTTTAACTGGTCTAGTAAAGACTTAAGACTATTTTCTATTCGTTCCTGGATCTCCATTGTATCCTCTAAAATTGAAAAATAAAAAATGAAAAACTTTCAATTCCATTTTTAGTAAGATGAAGCAAGATAAATACCTGCAAGAAGTTCATGGGCAAGGACACTTTCTTTTCTCTAAAGACCCCTACGCACCTAAATTTCATTATTTTGAGACAAAAAGGAAAAGATGATGAAAGGAAAAGGAAGAAGAAAAGGAAAGGAAAGGTATTAATTACCTTTCTGCCAAAGGTATTACCTAAAATCCTTTAAGAGGGCTTGAAATCTATGTGCTTCAAACACTCTTAAATTGTAAGATCTACTAACTTTACAATTTTTTTTTTTAAAAAAAGGAAGAGGTCTGTGGAGTATATGTACTTTTCACTTTTTCACTAGGTTGAGAGCTTACAAAAAGTCTCTTTCTACCAACGTTAGTGCTTTTTTTTTTTTTGAGACAAAGTCTCACTCTGTCACCCAAGCTGGAGTGCTATCTTGGCTCACTGCAACCTCCACCTCCCAGGTTCAAGCAATTCTCCTGCCTTAGCCCCCTGAGTAGCTGGAAGTACAGGTGCCTGCCACCACGCCCAGCTAATTTTTGTATTTTTAGTAAACACAGGGTTTCACCATGTTGGCCAGGCTGGTCTCAAACTCCTGACCCCAGGTGATCCGCCCATCTCTATCTCCCAAAGTGCTGGGATTAAGGTGTAAATCACTGTGCCTGGCCTAGTGCTTCATTTTTAAAATCCAACAGCCTTTCAACAAACGAAGAATTTCTTCGACTTTTAAACCTAAAAAGTGATTTTAAATATGGAATGGACTTAAGCTTCTAAGACATTTCTTTGTAACCTATGACTGTACCCTCTTGTATACTAAACCAGACATTTCCAGAACAGCTTCCATGCACTCTGAAATTCTCCAAATGTGGCCGGGCATGGTGGCTCACACCTTTAATCCCAACACTTTGGGTGGATCATGAGTTTAGGAGTTAAAGATCAGCCTGGGCAAGATGGTGAAACCCAATTTCTACTAAAAATATGCAAATTAGCTGGGCATGGTGGTGCGTGCCTATAATCCCAGCTACTGGGGAGGCTGAAGCACAGATCAGCTTGGACCCAGGAAGCAGAGGTTGCAATGAGACGAGGCGGTGCCACTGCACTCCAGCCTGGGCGACATAGCAAGACTCCATCTCAATTAAAAAAAAAAATTTCCAAATGTGAGGTTACAGACATTTTATTACCTGTACTATGTTTTCTATTACAAAGACTCTGTAAACACACAGTGTACACTTACCTAAACCACTGGTATCCAGCTCATAAATATCATTGACAAGATAAAAAGAGCTTATCTGGCACTGAGAACAGCCAGAATTAAAGAATCCACCCATTCTGGTAGGCACAGGACCCAGGAAAGGATACTGGAAAAAAGGTGAAAAAATAATGCCCTTTTAAATCCATTTAATTCATACAAAATAAGAAAAACAGGTAACTAGTGGATAAAAACCTCTCTCAGTGATTAAGCTAAAGCCACTAATCAGCAAACTAATAACTGAATCATTATGGTAAAAACAGAAAATCCTATTAATTTGTTGCTAGCTATTAAAAACTTACCATCACACAAAAAAAGTTATTTTGCTTTCTCCCTTACTATCTAGGATGAATACTGAGGAAGCCTCTACAATTCCCTATGAGTCTAAAATATTCCTCTTTCTCCTACAGAAGCCATAAACTGGGACAAAACATAATTCCTTACTACTCACCTACCCCAAACTCCTATTTATAAAACAATCATAAATATAATATTGCAACTGTGATGGCAAATAGGTATTGATGGTACCTGAATATCCTTCTCAATAAATCGCTTTCCTGTCTCCAGGGCTGCCTCCAGCTGCTGAAGGAGCAAACGAACAATATCAATCCGGGAGGATACCCCATTCTCGGCAGTCTTCTCCGAGTTCTTTGGCTCCACAGGGTGGTTGAGACTTGGAAGTCCACTGATCAGCCTCAATGTTAAGGATCGGATTCTTAACCACAAGGTCTCTTCCTCTAAGGAAAGTTTCTTATGTTCTTCAGAAACATCCCTTAAACAGAAACATCCCCAAATTATCTAAGTTATTCGATCTGTTGCTTTCAAATCTTTAACTTTCATCAGTTAAGGTATCTTTGAATCATTCCAGATTTCATTTACTAGCTGAAAGACCTAAGACAAGCCAAAATCTTCTCAAACCCCATTTCACTATCAACAAGATGGGAATAACAACCTATTTAACAGGTCATTTTCCCTGTAAGTGAGGCTTTGTTCTCGGATTATAAAAATAATACTTGAGGACAGTTGTGGTGGCTCACACCTGTAATCCCAGCACTTTGGGAAGCTGAGGTGAAGGACTGCTTGAGGCCAGGAATTGGAGACCAGACTAGTAAATATACCAAGACCCAGTCTCTAGAAAAAAATACAAAAAATTAGCTGGACATGGTGGCACACATCTGTATTCCCAGCTACTAGGGAGGCTGAGATTGGAGGACTGCTTGAGCCCAGGAGAGTTCAAGGCCACAGTGAGATATGATCATGCCACTATACTCCAACCTGGGTAAGATCCTGTCTCTAATAATAATAATGCATGATATAAAAATTTCAAATGATAAAAAAAAAGAACGAAGTAGAAAGAAAAGGTGTCCTGATAAACTAATACCCACAGTATTATCAAGTTCGGTATAGATCCTTTTAGACTTTTGTAACGCAGATATATAAAAATCTAACTAAAAATAGGGGCTGGGTGCAGTAGCTCACACCTATAATCCCAGCACTTTGGGAGGCCCAGGTGGGCAGATCAACTGAGGTCAGGAGTTTGAGACCAGCCTGACCAACATGGCAAAACCCCATCTCTGCTAAAAATACAAAAATCAGCCAGGCGTGGTGGCAGGCACCTGTAATCCCAGCTACTCGGGAGGCTGAGGCAGGAGAACTGCTTGAACCCAGGAGGTGGAGGTTGCAGTGAGCTGAGATCACACCAGCCTGGGCAACAGAGAAAGACTCCATCTCAAAAAAAGTAACTAAAAATATTATTTATACATCTTAATAATTTTAAACAAATTGGTTACAGTATGCAACAGAGGCTCTAGCCTCCCCCAAAAAGTAACTAAAAATATTTATACAATAATTTTAAACAAATTGGTTACAGTATTTACATTATTTTACAAACTTCATTGTTTTATGACAGTGTGTGCAGAAAAGAGTAACACAGCAGGCCTGCAGCTATTATCCTTAGAAGGGCCTGCTTACAAGGTTGGCCCTTGGCTGATGTCTTGAGAACTTTGCACTCCAGCTGTTCCCTAAATGGTAAGAGTGGTTCACTGTGCCTAGACTGTTTATACAAACCATGTTATTTATCGTGAATGCCTGCTTTCTTTCCACTCATGATGGACAGAGTGCACCTACATAACTGACAATGAAAGCTTAAGCACCAAGTCTCTAATTGGCTTCCCTGGGCAGAAACATTCCACCTTATGTTACTGCATTTTTTCCTGCTGGAGAAAGGAGCATGCTCAGTGTTTCCCCTCAGAGGAGGGAGAAAGCACTGGAAGTCTGAGTTCTCCAGACTCTGCCTGTGCCTTTTTCCCTTCTGGATTATGTCATGTGTCCTTTCACTATAATGTACCTTAGCCCTTGAGTGCAACTATATGCTCAGCCCTGTGAGTCTTTCTGGGACTCAAAAATCCTAATCACTGAATGGGGCCGTGGCAACCCATAAATCACAGAATTTTCAAAACTACCTCATATATACATCTTAGCATTTTTCTGCATTTATTTCCTTAGGTTCTACCTTCCTAGAAACAGATCTGCTGAACTAAATAACATGTGGCATTTTAAATCTTGATACATATCACTAAAATGCCCCACAGGAAGGTTGTATAAAATTTATTCCTGTGTAAATGCATAGTAGGTATTTTCCACGCAGCCTTGCTAACCACAAGTATTCATCTTTTTTGCTAGAAACAACATCTTTGTTGCTATACAATGTTTCTTTGAAGTTCTTGTTAAGCCCATTGCTCAGTTTCTTAGTTATTTTCTTACTGATTTATTCAGTTCTCTCTATATATGAAGGATATTTATATGAAGAAAGTTACTATAAATCTTTAGAACTTAATAAGTTTATCATTTCTATTTACAGAAGTTATATCCTTTATGGTTCCAGGTTTGATATAATGCTAAGAAAGGCTTTCCTCACCTATTTAAACCTATTTTCTATTATTTTCTTCCAGAATTTCTAAGGAATCTAGAATTTAGTCTTTAATCTGTCTGGAATCCTCATATATGCTGTGAGTAGATCTAACTTTTAGATTAACCAGCAGTCCCAGCATAAAGGTGAGTTATACTTACTTCATTTGGCTTACCTGTATTTTCTGATTCCTACAACAAACACATTATGTTATTTTATATTCACATAAAGTAGAGGATTTTAAAAAAAATTTTGGAGTCATCCTAATTCTTTTTTTTTTTGAGATGGAGTTTCACTCTTGTTGCCCAGGCTTGAATGCAATGGCGCAATCCCAGCTCACGGGCTCACAGCAACCTCTGCCTTCTGGGTTCAAGAGATTCTCCTGTCTTAGCCTCTTGAGTAGCTGGAATTACAGGCATCTGCCACCATGCCCAGCTAATTTTGTATTTCTTTTTTTTTTAAGTAGAGATGGGGTTTCTCCACGTTGGCCAGGCTGGTCTTGAACTCCCAACCTGAGGTGATCCGCCTGCCTCGGCCTCCCAAAGTGCTGGGATTACAGACATGAGCCACCGCACCCGGCCTTTTTTTTTTTTGAGAAGGAGTTTCGCTCTTATTACCCAGGCTGGAGGGCAATGGCGCCATCTCGGCTCACGGCAACCTCTGCCTCCTGGGTTCAGGCAATTCTCCTGCCTCCGACTCCTGAGTAGCTGGGACTACAGGCACATGCCACCACACCCAGCTAATTTTGTATTTTTAATAGAGGTGGGGTTTCACCATGTTGGCTACAATCATCTCAATCTCTTGACCTCCTGATCCGCCCGCCTTGGGCTCCCAAAGTGCTGGGATTACAGGCGTGAGCCACAGCACCCAGCGCCCCCGCCTATCTATCTATCTATCTATCTATCTATCTATCTATCTATTTATTTATTTTGAGACGAAGTTTTGCTCTTGTTGCCCAGGCTGAAGTGCAATGGTGCAATCTTGGCTCACTGCAACCTCCGCCTCGTAGATTCAAGCAATTCTCCTGTCTCAGCCTCCCGATTAGCTGGAATTACAGGCACATGCTGCCACACCCAGTTAATTTTTATATTTTTAGTAGAGACAGGGTTTCATCATGTTGGTCTTGAACTCTGGACCTCAAGTGATCTGCCCACCTTGGCTTCCCAAAGTGCTGGGATTATAGGTGTGAGCCTCCATGCCCGTCCCATCCTAATTCTTTAAAAATAAATGGCTTTACCCAGGAGTTCGAGGCTGCAGTGAGCTATGATCTTGGTCTCTTTAAAAGACCTTGTCTCTCAAAAAAAAAAAAAAATTTAAAAATTGCTTGGGGTTTAAATTCTAATTACCTGTCTTTTGGATCCCAGCTGAAAAAAACATTTAAGTCTCTGTTGTCTCGCAAATCTTCCCATGGAATGTCATCTTCTTCTGGCCTAAGGTTCATTGACTTTATACTTTCCGCTAAGCTGGTTGATCTGTGATAAAGAAAAATGCATGTATTATTTTAATAGTAAAAAAACCAGAAAATATTAACTAGGACTTCCTGTTTTACTAGACAGGAAGGGAAAAAGGAAGGAAGGATTTATTATTAAGGGCTCATATAATGTGAAACAGAACCAAGCACAGATCAAGCTGGCTTGTTACATGGCAAGAAAAAGTTTCTGGGCCGG
>JAPYYA010005366.1:0-10863 GCA_028533165.1 Leontopithecus rosalia | reverse complement strand
TGTGTGTGTGGTGTGTGGTGTGGGTGTGTGCGGTGTGGGTGTGTGCGGTGTGTGGTGTGGGTGTGTGCGGTGTGTGGTGTGTGTGTGTGGTGTGTGGTGTGGGTGTGTGCGGTGTGGGTGTGTGCGGTGTGTGGTGTGCGGTGTGCGGTGTGTGGTGTGGGTGTGTGGTATGGGTGTGTGCGGTGTGCGGTGTGGGTGTGCGGTGTGTGGTGTGTGGTGTGGGTGTGTGGTGTGCATGTGTGCGGTGTGGGTGTGTGCGGTGTGTGGTGTGGGTGTGTGTGGTGTGTGGTGTGGGTGCATGCGGTCTGTGTGCCATACATGGTGCATGTGCTTGTGGTGTGTGTTGTGTGGTATTTATCGTGCATGCTATGTTTGTGTGGCGTGTTGTGTATGTGGTGTTCAGTGTCTGCACTGTATGTAATGTGTATTGTATGTTGTGTGCACATGCATGTGTACTTGTATGTGCAAGTGTGCAGTGTGTATTGTGCACGGTGCATATTGTGTATAGTGTGTGGTGTGTGGTACATGTTAGTGTGAAATATATGTACACGGGGTGTAGTGTGTGTAGGGTGCTCTTGTGCATTCGTGAATACTGTGAACACAGGTTGTGCAGGGTGTGTGTGCACTTGTGTGTGGTGTATATTGTGCCTGGTGTGTATGCGCTGTGTGTGTATTCTGCAGGGTGTGTGTGCACTTATGTGCAGTGAGGTGTGTGTGCACTTGTGTGTGGTGTGTGTACTGTGCATGTGTGTGTGCACTTGTATTGGTGTATATTGTGCAGGATATGTGTGCACTTGTGTGTAGTGTGAATATTGTGCCTAGTGTGTGTGTAGTTGTATGTGGGGTGTGTTGTGCCTGGTATGTGTGTACTTGTGTTGGTGTGTACATAGTGCCTGATGTTTGTGCATTTCTGTGTTGGGTTGTATTGTGCCCGGTGTGTTTGTATTTGTGTATGGTGTGTATTGTGCCTGGTGTGTGTGCACTTGTGTTGGTGTGTACTGTGCCTAGTGTGGGGGCACTTGTGTGTGGTTGTGTTGTGCCTGGCGTGTGTGCACTTGTGTGTGGTGTGTATTGTGCCTGTGTGTGCGCTTGTGTGGCATGTACTGTGCCTGGTGTATGTGCACTTGTGTGTGTTGTGTGTAGTGCATGGTGTGTGTGTGCTTGTGCATGGTGTGTATTGTGCCTGATGGGTGCATACTTGTGAGTATGTATTGTGCCTGGTGTGTGTGCACTTGTTGGGTGTGTACTATGCCTGGTGTGTACACTTGTGTGTTGGGCATGTGTACTTGTATGTGATGGGTACTATGCCTGGTGTGTGTGCACTTGTGTGTTGGCTGTGTGTACTTGTGTGTGGTGTGTACTGTGCCTGGTGTGCACTTGTGTGTTGGGCTTAGTGTGTACTATTCCAGGTGTGTGTGCACTTGTGTGCTGGGTGTGTGTGTGGTATGTACTGTTCTGGGTGTGCATGCACTTGTTTGTTGGGGTGTGGTGTGTACTATGCCGGGTGTGTGGGCACTTGTGTGTTGGGGTGTGTATTGTGTGTACTGTGCTGGGTGTGTGTACTTGTGTTCAGGGTGTGTGGTGTGCACTGTGCTGTGTGTGTACTTGTGTGTGGTGTGTACTGTGCCGGGTGTGTGCACTTGTGTGTTGGGGTGTGTGTGGTGTACTGTGCTGGATGTGTGCATATTTGTGTGTGGTGTGTACTGTGCCGGGTGTGTGCACTGGTGTTGGGAGTGTGTGTGCACTTGGGGTGTGTGTACTTGTGTGGTGTGTACTGTGCCAGGTGTATGTACTTGTGTATGGTGTGTACTGTGCCAGGTGTGTATGCACTTGTGTTGGGGGTGTGTACTTGTGTGTGGTGTGTACTGTGCTGGATGTGTGCACTTGTGTGTTGGGGGTGTGTACTTGTGTGTGGTGTGTACTGTGCCGGGTGTGCATGCACTTGTGTTGGGGGTGTGTACTTTGTGGTATGTAGTGCTGGGTGTGTGTGCACTTGTGTGTTGGGGGTGTATGGACTTGTGTGTGTGCACTGTGCCAGGTGTGTGTGCACTTGTGTGTTGGGGTGTACTTGTGTGGTGTGTACTGTGCTGGGTATATGTACTTGTGTGTGGTGTGTACTGTGCCGGGTGTGTGCATTTGTGTGTGGTGTGTACTGTGCCAGGTGTGTGTGCACTTGTGTGTTGGGGTGTGTGTACCTGTGTGTGGTGTGTACTGTGCCAGATGTGCATGCACTTGTGTGTTGGGGATGTGTACTTGTGTGTGGTGTGTACTGTGCCGGGTGTGTGTGCACTTGTGTTGGGGGTGTGTACTTGTGTGTGGTGTGTACTGGGCCAGGTGTGTACTTGTGTGTGGTGTGTACTGTGCCAGGTGTGCGTGCACTTGTGTGTTGGGTGTATGTACTTGTGTGTGGTATGTACTGTGCCGGGTGTGTGTGCACTTGTGTGTTGGGGGTGTGTATTTGTGTGCGATGTGTACTGTGCCAGGTGTGTGTGCACTTGCGTGGGTGTGGTGCTTATGTGCATGTCACACACACGTGGGGTGTTCACCGCTACATGGAGGGCACTGGGCACAGCAGAGCCTCGCTGAAGCCTCACGGCTGCGAGGGCTCTGTCACCTCTCAGGGCCTCAGTTTCTCACCCCGTCCGGGCCTGGGTGTCTGGAACCGGGTGCTGCTGAGGCGGGGATGAGTGAGCACTTGCTTGGTTCCTGGAAGCCTCGTCCCTCCTGGCCAGAGCCACGCTGGCCTGCGGAGGTGTCCCAGTGAAGTCATGGAAATGAGTCGGAGAGGCCGCCATCTGCCTGGGGCCCCACGCGGGACACAGTGGCTGAGGGCTTGTATGATGCCCCCGGCTCAGGGCTGGCTCTGGAAGCCATGGCAAACCCTACCCTGTCCTGGGACAGCAGCTGTGTGCAAAACACGCACGCACACACACCCATGTGTGATGCCAGGGCCTGCGGGGTCCTGGGTGATCATTGGCCCTGACAGCCCCAGGCGTCTCAGGAAGGGGATGACAGGTCTTCAACTCTTCACCTGGGGAGTTGTGGTCCCAGGGCAGTGGGGAGGCTGAGGCAGGCTTTCCAGATCCACGCCAGGTCCCAGATCCCAGATGGCATCTCAAGAGGTCCCCAGATCTCCTGGCAGGGGCATGGACAGGGCCCAGGCTGGCCCTTGTCAGTGCCATCCCTCACCTGTTCGACCTGGTCCATCAGGGCACCGCTGGCCCCCCACTCCCTGTCTAGCGCCCTCAGTGTGGGCAAATCAGCAGGTCATCCCAGTCCTGGGATCAGAGTGCTGGAGCCTCGAGGCAGGTGCGATGGTGGCCTGAAAGGGATATGCCCAAGTCCCAACCCTGGGGACCTGCAGGTGTGGCCTCATTTGCAGCCAGAGTCTTTGCAGGTGTGATGGAGATGGGGTCACACAGGAGTGGGGTGGCCCCTGAATCTGGTGACTGGTGTCCCTGCAAGGACAGGGAGACAAGAGGCATGTGCAGGGGAGACAGTGGCATGAAGCCAGAGGCAGAGACAGCAGCAAGGCGGCCACCAGCCAGGGAGTGCCCGCAGCTGCCCGCAGCCACCCGCAGCCGGAGGAGGTAGGAAGGCGGCTGAATCAACTTGACTTTGCAGCCCTAGCTCCGAAGCTCTGACATAATCACCGCTGCTCGGGGAAGCCCCACTTGCCTTAGGGATGCACACGGAGCGGGAGGGGCAGGTGGGCCTGCTGAGAATCAGGCTCCGCCCTCTGCTGGGAGCCACCCTGACTGACCGGTGGCAGCCCCCTGGGCCAGGACGACCATGCGCCGCCCGCCCAGGCACCACAGCAAGGAGGGCGCAGGGGTGCGGGGCGGGCTGTTTGGGCCCCTGGGCTCCAGATGCCTGGTGGAGCTCTCTGGGAAGGGCACTGCCCCTGTCTGGTCTTAGATCCTCCTTCTCAGGGGTCGTGGGCCCCCCTGCTCCAGTGGCAGCCTCCACACAGCTCCCACCAGACTCTGCTGTCTTCCTGGGGGCCAAAACACCTCCAGTGGTTCCAAGAGGCCGGCGGGTGTGGGGCGTGGCCCAGGGCTTGAGATACCTTTGGGGTAAACTGGAACCAAGGCTGGAACGGCGAGGATGGGAGGCCCAGAGGTGGCCGTGAGGTGCAGGAGGCCGCCTCTGGTTCTTCACCTGTGATTAGAGGGGACTGGCCCCCCACCCCCACTGTTCTTAGCATTGGGGTGGATGTGGGCGATGGGTTTCCTGGGGCCCCATGGCCAAGTACCACAGCTGGGGTGGTTCAAACAGAGTCCATCATCTCTCAGCTCTGGAGGCTGGAAGTCCAGGGCCAAGGCACGGCGGGGCTGGCTTCTGCAGAGCTGGGAGGGAGACTCTGTTCTGGGCCTTTCTCCCGGGCTTGGTGATGCCGTCTTCCCTGGGTGTCTTTGTGTGACCTTCCCTCCAGTGTGCCCACAGCTCAGTGTCCATTTCACCTTTGAATAACGGTGCTAGTGAATTAGGACCCAGCCTAATGACTGTGTCTCCGCTCCATCATCCGCCAACCGCTTATTTGCAAAGGCGGCCCCATCACAGGTGTGGGGTGGGGCCCTGACATCTTTTAGGGGGTCGAATGCAACCAGAACATGGGGTCTCACTCGTACACAGGTTCAAGGGCCTCCTGCATTGCCTCCTGGGTGTGGGTCCTGCAGCTTGGTGGGAAGGAGTTAGGGCGGGCACCTTGTCCCCATGGAACCAAAACCTACTCAGGATAGACCACACTGACGCCACCCAGTTCAGCCGCACGGCCTGTTCACACATTGCCACGTTTCTGCTCTCTTCCTGTGGATTTATCTTGCTTTTTCTCCCTAGGACCAGCAGGAATGACATTTCTGGATAATACCTCAGGGTGCCTCTCCTGGGAATGAGGGCGTTCTCTCGAGGGTGGCCAGGCGGGCTGGCTTCCTCCCGGCCGCTGCTTCTCGGTCTGTGGTTTGGAAGAGACTTTGAGGGCAGACGTGGCAGTGTGGACACAACGGGAGCCTGAAGTCCCGTGGTGGGCTGGGTCCAGGGCAGCTCATGCATGAGCAGCTTGGGACACACACACACGGGGCCACCCATCTCCCCATCTCCTCTTACAGGAAGAAGTCAGTCCGGCCTGGGCAACAGAGGGAAACCCTGTCATGAGAAATTTAAAAATGAGCTGAGCATGGTGGCACCTGCAGTCCCAGCTGCTTGGGAGGCAGAGGCAGGAGGACTGCTTGAGCCCAGGAGGTTGAGGCTGCAGTGAGCCGAGATCACGTCACTGCACTCCAGCCTGGGCCACAGAGCGAGACCCTGTCTCTAAAAAATAAAAACAAAACAAAAGCACGTAGAAGTAGGAGCAAGAGTCCTGCTGTTGGGTTTGCTCTGCAGCTTTGACGGCCCGCAAGGCGCATGTGCAGGGCCAGGCCAGGGCTGGGACGGAGGGAGGGGCTCTGGGCAGGCCGGCTTGGAGTTTCCCAGCGCACCCTGCCAGGACTCGGGGTCTGTTTTGGTGATTAGTGGACAAGCATCGCTGGTCCTCAGAGCACTCCCAGGGCCTTGTGGTCAGCAGAGGCTCTCCCGAAATGAGCAGGCCAGAGGCCTGCACCGGCCGTCCCTGCATCCTGGAGGCCGCTGGAGAAACGGGCCTGGGACGGAGCCAAGAACTCCCATCCCTGGAGACATCTGTTGGGCACCCGCGGAGGAAGAGGAGGCACGGAATAAAAATTCTTTTGTAATGCTCTCGGCTGCTGAGTTCGGCACTTTACCAGAAATCTGAGAGCGCGCTCACAGCCCGACCTGGTCCAGAGCCCCGCCTCTCACGCTGCCACCCCGGCCAAGAATAATGGGAACAGATGGCGCCATTTTCCTCTGGTCCTTCCAGGGCGACGCGGTGCCAGGTCATTATAGTGATATTAGATGGGGGAGCAGGTCTAGATCCTTCTGGATGAAGCACAGAGTTGCTGAAGCCCGCAGGTCACGTCTGGTAGCCTCGGTGGGGCCTGACGGGCGGGCTGGCGCGCTCTCCCCTGTGAGAAGCTGCCTCTCGTAAAACCCTCCTCCTTCCAGGACGGGGAGTTCCATCCGCGTGAGGAGAGCTGGAGCCCGAGCTTCGGTGAATGCAGGCAAGGCGTTGGAAAGGGCCCTTCACCGCGTGGTCAGCCAGAGGCTCCTTCTGGGTTTGTGTGAAATGGGCCCTGGGGGACCGCACAGGCCGAGGGGCGGTGGGGACAGCTACCCAGATGTGGGGGCTGCCATGGCGGCCTGCAGAGGCCTCTTGTCTTGCAGAGGACAGTGATGTGCCCGTGTCTCACGGTGAGTGACGGCAGAGGGGCCCTGGTGCAGGTCCCAGCTCCTGGTCTCACCCACCCAAATGTGTGTGTGTGTAGCCATCACAGCTGTGCGGTCTAGTACGGATGCCCTGGGCCGCAAGGAGCTACTTAAATTTAAGTTGGTTAAAACAAGGAACAATGAAAAAGCTGGTTCTTTGAGGTCGCTACGCAGGCCTCAGCCGCTCAAGCTCTGCGTGCGCAGGCAGCCATGTTGCCAGCACAGGTGCAGAAATGTCCCCTGGTCGCAGGAGGTGCATGTGGATGGCGCCATGCCCGGGTGTTTTCCTGCACTCAAAAGCAGGGATGGACATGGAGCATCGGCCTGGGCGCCTGGGAAGGGGCTCGCTGGACGATTCAGGCTCTGCCAGCAGTGTAGCTGGTCCTCATGTGCCCTCTGACTGAGGCATCCACTCCCCACCCCAGGCTCCTGTCACCTTTACAACAGGTGAGGAGGAGGTGACCGGTCTTCACAGGCCCTTCTAGAACCTGCCGTAGAGCTCAGGGCTCCACCAGCCAAACCCCAAGTCAGGGTCACTTCTGTGAGGGATGCACAGTAACATCAGGGACATTGCGGCCACACGTGCGACACCTGGATGGTTGCAGGAAGTCCCAGAGGCTGCGTGACGGACGGACCTGAGGGGCATGGCATGTGGGACCCTGAGCCCATGCGGTGGTTTGGGGAGGAGCCTCGGGTTTTGGCCCAGCCTCGCCTCTGTGATGGGGGGCAGACATCCACAGTGGCCCCTCCCAGGAACCCAGGCACTCTGGGGGATCTTCTGGCTGCATCCTGCATCCATCACGGCCTTATGCAGAGCTGCTCTCCATGCTCCTTGCACAGCTGTGGTCCAAGGCCCAGAGAGGGCCTGGGCACTGCCTGAGGGTGCCCAGCAGCAGAGGCAGAGCCAAAACCCAGCCGGCCATCCTGGCCCCCATGCAACGTGCCGCCCTTCACACTGACCCCACCCCTGCCAGAAGCTCACGGGGACTTTCACTCTCAGAGCACCTGCCTCAGGCCCTGCGCCCAGCACCGTGACCAAGCCCAGTCAACTTAATTTCAGAGCAGTTTAAGATTTACCTGAAGGTTGCAAAGACAGCATGGAGAGTTTGTTCCGCCCTCACTCGAGTTTCCCTGCCACTAACATCTCACGCCATCGTGGGACATCGGCAACAACTGAGGGACAGCGCTCAGCTGCCATGAGGTGAGGGACAGCGCTCAGCTGCCATGAGGTGAAGCCACACTTTGTTCAGAAACCCACCTCCTCTCTTACACGGCCTTTCTCGGCCCCAGGATTGCACCTGGCTTGGGACACGTGGCTCACTCCCACCTATGAGGTGGTCTCTGCCTGCACAACAGGTGCCCGCTCTGCACGCCATGTCCCCCAGCTGCCGTGGGGGCCTGGGCTGCCGTGGCAGGGAGGCACCTCTGTGCCGCTCAGCCACGTCTGCTGCTGTAGGAGAAGTGGTGGCGAGGGCGCCGTTTGCTCGTTGACTCACTTTACAGACTGGACTCGCGCCCGTGGCTCAGATCTGGCACTGCTCCTGCTTAAAAATATTATACCTGCCCCCTGCACGCTCAGAAGAAAACTGAGGTTTGTGTCTTAGTGAGGACGCCCGCCCACTGGCTCCTCTCTGTAGGGGTGGCCTCGTCCCCCACACCTGCGCCACCCTGTCAAGCACCTGGGTTTGGCCATGATCAGCCTCCCTGCCACCCCATCCCCCTGCCCCCTGCCCCCCGCCCCCCTGTCCCCCTGCCAGCCTGACCCCCATCCACTGCCACCCTGTCCCCCTGCTGCCCCTTCTGCCACCCTGTCCCCCTGCCAGCCTGTCCCGCCATCCCCTGTCGTCCTGTTCCCCCATTTCCCTGCCAGTGTCCCCCATCCCCTGCCACCCTGTGCCATCCCCTGCCACCCTGTCCCCCATCCCTCTGCCACCCTGTCCCCCCATTCCCCATCACTCTGTCTCCCAGTCTCTCTGCCACCCTGTCCCCCCATCCCCCGTCACTCTGTCTCCCAGTCTCTCTGCCACCTTGCCCTCCCTGGTGCCCAGCTCTCACCCCAGTGGCCTGCTTGTGCTGGGAATGCCCCCGTGTGACTTCTTTGCTCAGGTGGGCATGGCCCCCTCTGGGACACAGCAGCCCTGGGGAGTCCGACTCAGGCGGCTCCACCGTGCAGTGAACACACACTATCACGTGCGATGTAGGTTCTCTGGCATTTGTTCTAGAACAAAATGCCACAAACTGGGGAGCTTCAAAAGGAGACAAATGCTCTCTCAGGACGGAAGCCTGGGACCAGGGCGTCACAGGGCCATGTTCCTCCTGAGGCTGCAGGAGCGTCCCCACTGCCCCTTCCTACTTCTGGGGTCTGCTGGCTTCCTTGACGCTCTCGGCTGGTGGCCTCTGCCTGCATCGCCACAGGCTCCGTCTTGCTGTGGCCCGGCCCTTCCTCTGTGTGTCTGCCCACGTCCTCCCGTCTGATAAGAACGTCAGCATGATTACATCTTAACTAACTGCACCTCAAAGACCCTGTCTGTAAACCGGGCCATGTTCCCAGGCTGTGTGTGGACATGGGTTTGGGGGCGCTGTTCACCCAGAGAGGCCTCTGGCCTCTGTCTTTCTTCCTTGGTGACAGCACAAGATGGCCTGGGGCTCTGTGGTTTCCAGTAGACAGTTGCTGTAGGTGGCCCAGTACCCGTTTAGGGCAAACACACCCTGGGGGCGTGGAACATCAGTGCATTACCCGAGGCCACCTCTCCTCATCAAGTGGGCCAGGGCACAGTGCCGAGGAGCCTGGAGAGTCAGGGGCCAGGGGTGACCCCAGGGTGCAGGCTTCGCTCCTTTGGGGGCAGACATAGCTAATGAAGCACAGAGCACTTTCCCGCAGCCTGAACCCAGCTCAGGACCACCCCCAGCACAGCACGGACAGGCAGCCCCCCACCCACGGGATCCCCACCTTCTGGGAGGCAGAGGATCTCTCCCCAGGTGACCGGAGGCAGGGGTTTGTGTGGAGCTCTGAGAGCAGGTTTGCCTACGGCCCATGCGATGTCTTGGGGCACTGTGAGAAAGCAGTTAGGAAGCGCTGGTCAGAAAGAAACTCGCTTTTCCTGGCTGTGCCACCGGAAGCACTGCAGCCAGAAGAAAAACAGAGAAAGCGGATCCTCATCAAGCGAAAAGCACTTGTGCTTCAAAGGACGTCACCGAGGAAGTGAAAAGCAGCTCACAAAACGAGAGAAAATATTTGTGAACCGCCCATCTGAGAAGGGTCCGGTGCCCAGCACGTACACAGCACGACAACTCAACGGCAAAAAGCCAGACAGGCCCATTCATTAAAGCAGAGGCAGTGTGTGTGCGTGGCCGCCTCTGAAGCACACGGAGAGACACCCTCAGCCACCAGGGAAATGCGGGTCACGGCACGCGAGCTGCACCTGACACCCGTGGGGTGGCCGGAACCAAAGACGCACTGTGACGCTTGCTGCCGAGGATGCCGAAGACCGGAGCCCTCCGGCTTTGCGAACGGGGATGAAAAATGAAGAGCAGCCTGGCACTTCCTCAGACAGACAGGCGGACAGTGACCCTGGGGCCTCGCACCGCGAGGTACAAACTCAGCAGAATCGAACACACGGCTGCGCAAATGCTTGGCGGCTGTAACGGTCTGTTGTCACGCTGCTGATAAAGACTTGCTCGTGACTGTGTACTCTGTAAAGGAGAGCGGCACAGCAGACTCAGTTCCACAGGCTGGGGGCTCACGATCACCGGGCAAGATCAAAACACGTCTTACATGGTGGAGGCAAGGGAGCGGCAGGGAACTCACCATAAAACCGTCGGATCTCACGAGACCTACCGTCGCGAGAACAGCATGGGAAAGGCCCCCACCATTCAGTTACCTCCTACTGGGTCCTTCCCATGACATGTGGGAACTGTGGGACCCACCATTTAAGATGACATTTGGTTGGGGACACAGACAAACCACATCAGGTGTGAACATTCATAGCGGCCCCACTCACCATAGCCCCGAAACGGAAATGGCCCTAATGCTCATCATTTGGTGAATGGCCACCAAACGCAGTCCATTCACACACTGGAACACTTTTTAGCCATGAAGAGGAGTGAAGCACTAGCACATGCAGTGACGTAGATGAACCTTGAAAACACCAGGCCAAGTGGACAAAGCCAGACATGAAGGGGCAAACACAGCATGATTCTGCTCACGTGAAATGCCCAGGAAGGCAGAGACAGTAGACTAGCGGTCGCCGGGGGCTGGGGGAACTGCAGGGAGTGCCCTCCAGTGGGTGTGGGGTTTGGTTTGGGGATGCGACCTGTTCTGGAATGAGATAGTGGTGATGGTAGCATAACTCTGTGGGTGCACTAAAAGCCACCAAATTGCACATGTGAAGGATGAATGTGCGTGGTATTGCTGCGTCAGTATCTCACGTGAAGGACGAATGTGCGTGGTATTGCTGCATGTGTCACATGAAGGATGACTGTGCGTGGTATTGGTGCGTCCGTGTCTCACGTGAAGGATGAATGTGCGTGGTATTGCTGCAT
>JAPYYA010005365.1:0-10863 GCA_028533165.1 Leontopithecus rosalia | reverse complement strand
CCAGCCAAACTAAGCTTCACAACTGAAGGAAAAATAAAATATTTTATGAACAAGCAAGAACTCAGAGATTGTATTACCACCACGCTGGCTTTACAAGAGCTTCTGAAATAAGCATTACACATAGAAAGAAACAACCAGTATTAGCCTTTTAAAAATATACCAAAAGTAAAGAGCATCAACATAAAGAAGAATTTACATCAACGAATGGATAAAACAGCCAGTTAACATCAAATGGCAGTAATCCTAAATTTAAATTGACTAAATCCCCCAATCAAAAAACACAGCCAAAACCCAATGGCATGTTACATCCAGACCCCTTTCACATGCAAGGATACACAACACAAAGACTCAAAACAAAGGGATGGAGGAAGATTTAGCAACCAAATGGAGAGCAAAAATAAATAAATAAATAAATAAATAAATAAATAAATAAATAAATAAATAAAAAGCAGGAGTTGCAATTCTCATATCTGATAAAATAGATTTTAAAGCAACAAAGATATAGTGGTAAAAGGATCAATGCAACAACAAGAGCTAATGATCCTAACACCCAGATACATAAAGACTTAGACTCAATGAGACAGAAAATTAATAAGGATATCAAGGACTTGAACTCAGATTCGGAACAAGTAAACTTAATAAATATTTAAAGAGCTCTCCACTTCAAATACACAAAATATACATTCTTGTCAATACCACATCACACCTACTCATAGGTTTAAATGAAACATTGATTGGCCATTATTAATACCCATTTTTTTTTAGAATAAAGCAACATTTCTGTTCTCTCTCCCTCTTTTTCTTCCTCTTTCTTCCTCTCCTTCACTCCTTTTTTTTCTTTCCTTCTCTCAAAAAAAAAAATAAGAACCAAATCTTTGATTCAGCCATTACTGGTGACCCAAGATAGATATTTTAACCTTGATAACATTAATAAGTAAATTCCTTTCAGCAGCTCAAAATTGAGTTCTCAACATCCACTGTAGCTATTTGGAGCATGAACCGTGTGTGGGCCGTGGTTAATGCCTTAGATATTATTTGTATGGCTTTTAAATTTAAAGCTTAAAGTGGTTTATTGTTAATGGTATAATAAATTGGCTTAAATTCTGTGTCTTGACAAAATCTTGTCACATCGTGCCTGTATTTCATAAGTCTGATGTTAGCACTGACCCCTACTGGAGTCCCATCTGTAGCCATGGTTACCAATTCTGAAAAGTGTACTTTAAAATTCTCAGAAAAAAACAAAATCTCTTCTCCATGCACAAAAATAAGCCATTTCCTAATGTGCTTTTTTGGAGCACCATTTCCAAAAAAAATTTTAGTCATTTCAAAATACTCTCCAACACAAATAGCTTTTAGGTTTCTATACACTTATCAGCTGCAATGAAAAAAAAATGCCAGAAATAGCTTAGTTTTTTTCATATAACTTGTCTTGCAAGCTCTAAGCCATATTTACAACATACTGAGCAATAAAAGCTACAGATATTACATTTGTAAGTGTTGGTTTCTGTTTAGGACTTGTGCTTTTTTTGCCTTCAATAAACGCTCTTTTTAAAACTTGCCTTTCGACAAGATCATGGCCACTAACTACAGTGCCAACCAGTATGAAAAGGCTTTCTCATCCAAGTATCTGCAGAACTGGTCTCCCGCTAAGCCAACAAAAGAGTGTATCCCTTCCCATGAAGACTACACTCAAATTATTGCCAATGATCATGGTCATCTACTGCCTTCTGTGCCCCGTTCCAAGGCAAATCCTTGGGGTTCCTTCATGGGCACCTGGCAAATGCCTCTGAAGATACCCCCTGCTCGGGTGACGCTGGCCTCCCGTACAACTGCTGGTGCTGCCTCCCTTACCAAATGGATATAGAAAAATCCTGATTTACTCAAGGCCTCCAGTGGGCTGTGTCCTGAAATCTTAGGCAAGGTATCTATTTTTCCCATCTAACCCCAAACCCTGTTCTCATTTTGTTTCAACCTCAAAAAATGTATATTGTTATGCCACCACTATCCCAGCAGGGGGGACCTCTAACCAATTCATCTTATCCTGACTAGTCCCTAATCACCTTCTGAGGCCTGAAGGGATGGACTAAGGACATCTTACCCCGAACAGTAGAAAATGATCTAATCTCAAAGTGGGGGTGGGTAATGAGAGAAATCAAATTTAAATTTTCTTATTTGAAACTTGATCTACTACCCATGGTATGGGGAGAAAGGGAGTTCGAATCCTGAGGTGCACTGGGAATGATCTGGGCCTGACCAGAGACATGACTATCTGTTCCGCTCTACCACTGAAGTCCCATGATCCAGACAGTCAGAAGACATTCAGGAAGAAGTTTATCACAAAGACTGTCCAACAAGCACCAAGTCCAACCGTAATTCCACGCTTTCCAGCTGCCAACCTCAATTCCCCAGATGAACTCCAAAGCTCACACCCCTCTGCAGGTCATACTCCAGGTCCCCAAAGCCCAGCAAAATCCTAAGAGCCCACCTAGAAGACCACGTATGCTAGAACTCTGGGCAGGGCCTAAGCTAGCTGAGGTCCAGAAATACAAACCTTAAACTTCTTATGGACAAGGTAGCCACACACTGAAAAACCTGTATAGTGACTGAGTGAAATAAACAAGAGCCCGCAGGCAGAACTGTAGAACAGGGAAATTTTGGGGTGGGAGTAAAAGCAAATTTGGAAAATAAATGTTTTTTGTTGAATCTTTTAAAAAAAAAAAAACAAAAAAACAAAACAAAACAAAAAACTTGCCTTTCATACAAAGTTTTGTTGCCTGAGCAATTTTTTTCACTTAATATGCCACAATTTCTAGATAGTGTCACTGTGAAAGTTAATTTTATGTTTCAACTTGACTGGGCCATGGGGTGCACAGATATTTGGTCAACCATTATTCTGGATGTATCTGTGAGCATGTTTCTGGAGGAGATTGACATTTGAATAGGTAGGCTGAGAAAAGCAGATTGCCCTCCCTAATGTGGATGGGTCTCATCCAATCAGTTGAAGGCCTGAACAAAAAGCTGACTGCCCCCTGAGAAAGGGAAGATTCCTTTTACTTGACTGCCTTTGATCTGGAACATCAGCTTTTCTCTCCCTTTGAATTCAAATTGAAATGTCGGCTTTTTCTTGAGCCAGCCTACCTGGAACTACACCATCAGCAATCCTGGTTCTCAGGCCTTTAGACTCAGACTGGAACTACCCCATCAGCTGTCTTGGATCTCCAGCTTGCTGATTGCAGATCTTAGGACTCTTCAGCCTCCATAGTCACTTGAGCTAATTCCTTAAAATAAATCTCTCTCTTGCTTTCACTCTACACACACACACACACACACACACACACACACACACGGTTGATTCTTTTTCTCTGGAGAATCCTGACCAATAGCATCATTTATTCTATTTATTTTAAAAATCCTGTTGAAATTTCAGTTCTCATTTTTCCATTTATTAAATCGATCATCATGCGTCTTTTCCCCTATACCAGTCATAGTTCTTCCTTTGATTTCTTTCATAATGGCTCCTAAAATTGTATTTTTTAAAAATCAGGCACACTTTGCATCTTAAGGAGGTAGGATGACTCTTTATTTGCACAATTGAGCTTGCTTTTATGCTAATTTTTGTAAATATAAGCCTATATCTGTCTCATTTTCCCATTTTTAGTAGAAACATTCTGTACCAAAATATTTTACTTTCATTTAACTGCACTTAAAAAGAAAACTAATATTGCAAGCAGGGACAGATTACCCCAGCACAGAAAGTGGACAAATTTTTATGATATCAGGTCAGTATCAAGACTCTCTGGGGGAAGACAAGAAGATGAGGAAGGAATTACTGTAAGCAGCTCCCTGGATTAGTGACGTCCTATGGAGGGCCACTAGAGTTCTAAGTTTAGCAATCAGCCCCTCTGATCTGCTTTATGAGGGTTTCTGGGAAAGGTTGGGCAGATGGTTCATTGCACAAACTTCCCAGATATGTGAATGAGTAGGGCAACTGTAATGTCATGCTGGAGTTAAGGTATATTCTTTTAGTCTCACCAAGAGCTCCTATAAGTGTCCCATCATGTGGGACACAGAGGATGGTTCTGTTTAAGTTGCTGGTGTGTCATACCAGTGCGCCATGTGCACAGTTCAGTGAATTTCCAACCATGTGGTTAAATAAGACATCCAACATTGCTACAGTTCTGTTGATATGGGTATGAAGTCAAATAAGAGGTCATGAGTTCATTTATTCAATCAGCAAATTTTAGCTGAGTACCACCTACTTTGTGCCAGCTCTGGATATACCCTCAACACCCTAGATCTCTGGCTTATGTATGTTTCTCTCCATTTCGTGTGTCAAAATTCAAGTCAAGCATTACTCCATCAAGAAAATTGCCCTTTTTCCTCTTCAGATCTCCCAAACCTTCCCCCTCAATTTGGGAGAGAAATCTCTGCTTTGTGCTCCCAATGCATCTGGCCAAATCATTTTATAATAGGGTTTTCTTGCCTGGCTCCCCCTCAGTCTTAAGCCGCAAGAGGACAGGGGTTGGGTGGAGCATTTTTCAGTTCACTCAGGTGGGGCAAACAAAATAAAAGTATGATAAGGCCAAAGACTAATCAGGCATACACCCTAGCCCACACACAGCCCAAAAAACTCTTCTGGGAGGATGAGAAGTACCCAATGATTGCTTTGGATATGAAACCCATCATCTTTTTCTAGGCTTCCCACAGAAGAGGAAATGACTCAAGAGTCATCCTATCTGAGTCCAGGACTTCTCCCTGATATAACAGGAATAACAATATCCCTCTCATTTGCTACTGTGAGGATCAAATCAAATAACTAATGTAAAATGCTAATCATAATTTTATAGAGTACTTTTTTCTTCGCTCTTGTTGCCCAGGCTACAGTGCAATGGTGCAATCTCAGCTCACTGCAACCTCCGCCTCCCAGGTTCAAGCAATTCTCCTGCCTCAGCCAGCCAAGTAGCTGGGATTACAGGCATGAGCCACCATTTTTTTTAAGAGATGACAGGTCTCATTCTGTCTCCCACACTGGAGTGCAGTGATGCAATCCACAGCTCATTGTATAATAACATCAAACTCCTGAGTTCAAGGGATCCTCCTGCCTCAGCCTCTCAAGTAGTTCAGACTAAAGGTGTACACCACCACACCTGGCTAATTTTTAAATTTTTTGTAGAGACAGGGTCACTTTGTTGCCCACTCTAATCTTAAACTGGCTTTAAGCAATCCTCCTGACTCAGCCTCCCAAAGTGCTGAGATTACAGGTATAAGCCACTGCTCCCAGTCTTATACAGTACTATTATCTTCCAGACAGAAATTTCCACGGTCTTCTTCAAACTACAGATCCTTGCTGCCACATCCAACCCTGTAGATCAACTTCTAACCCCTCTTTCCTGTTCATCTCCCCTATTCTGTCTTGTCTTTTTCTTCTTCCCACTTCTCCCTCCCCCTTCCACTTTTCCCTTTCCTTCCTTCTTCCTTCCTGCTTCTCATTTGCTCCACTCTCCTTCTGTCTTCTCCAGACTCCCTTCTCTGCTTTTCTCTTCCTCATCCCTCCCCCACAACTCTAGTCTCTGATTGCTTTGCTCAGGAAGCAGTACACTAGGCAAGAACTGAAACAAACTGTCTCCATCCACATGTAGTTCTACCACTACTACTTATGTCTTAGATTTCTCAGATGTAAAAAATAGATAATTGATTTTAAAAAGAAAATAACAAAAAGCAAAAACAGTACTTCTGCAAGTCTACATCTGAAAACAATAATAAAATGAAAATAAAAAACAACACTTAACACACAGCTGCTTTGAAAATTAAATAAGATACACACATAAGTACTTAGAGTACTTAGCAAGTTTGCTGGCCCTCAGTATAGTCATAAATACTGATTGCTATTTATTCTATTATTTCTTACCTTTTCTTTTCCTCTTCTTCTAGGCTTAGGGTGCAGAGAAGAAAAGAAGTTTAGATGTCCAATGTGCTATCTGTCACACTACAGAGCTGGCTAGAAAAGAAGTTTATAGGGTATAGTCCACAGCAAAAGTTCTGTGACTTTCAGAAAAGCCCACTTCAGTCTAGTACTAGCATCAGATAATAAAGCTGTCTCCTAGCTGAAGCAGTTAGGCAAGAAAAAGAAATAAAAGGCATCCTAATTGGAAAGGAGGAACTCAAATCATTCCTGTTTGTAGACAACTTGATTCTATACATGGAAAACCCTAAAGCCTCCACCAAAAAAACTCCACCATTTAAAATTAGCAAGCAAATTCAGTGAAGTTGCAGGAAACAAAACTGACATACAAAAACTCAGTAGCATTCTGTATACTAATAGTGAATGACTTAAAAAATGAAGAAAACAATTCCATTTACAGCAGCTACAAAAAGATACCTGGGAATAAACTTAACCAAGGAAGTAAAAGATTTCTACAATAAAAACTATAAAATGTTGAGGAAATAAAGATGACACAAATAAGTGGAAAGATATCCCATGTTCATGAATTGAAATAATTAATATTGTTGAAGCAGACATATTTTCCAGAATGATCTACAGATTCTATACAATCCCTATCAAAATGCCAATTACATTCCTCACAGAAATATTTTTAAAAATCTTAAAGTTTACGTGGAACTGCAAAAGTCCTCAAGTAGCAAGAACAGTCCTGCGCAAAAAGAGCAAAGCTGGAGACAACACAAAGCCTGACTTAAAAATATGCTACAAAGCTATAGTACCCAAAAGAACATGATACTGGCAGAAAAACAGACACATAGACCAATGACGAAACAGAATAGAGAGCCCAGAAATAAATTCATGCACCTAAAACCAACTGATTTTTGAAACAGATGCCAAAAACACATATTGGGGAATAGACAGTCTCTTTAATGAGACATGCTGGGAAATTGGATACCCACATGCAGAACAATGAGACTAGACCCCTACTCCTCATCATATTAAAAAATCAACTCCAAACAGAGCAAAGACTTAAATGTAAGCACTGAAACTATAACACTACTATAAGAAAACAGAAGTGCTCCATGACAAGCACTGGGCTGCACAAAGATTTTTTAAATAAGAATTCAAAAGCATGGGCAATAAAAGCAAAAATAGACAAATAGGATTACGTCAAACCAAAAAGTCTCTGCACAGCTAAGGAAAACTAACAGCGTGAACAGACAATGAAGATATTTGCAAACTGCATCTGACAAGGGCTTAGTATCCAAAATATATAAGGAACTGAAACAACTCAACAACAGTGAAAAAAAACAAAATAAATAACCCATTAAAAATCAGCATCTGGGGCCGGGAGCAATGGTTCACGCCTGTAATCCCAGAACTTAGGGAGGCCGAGGCAGGTGGATCATGAGGTCAAGAGATTGAGACCATCCTGGTCAACATGGTGAAACCCCGTCTCTACTAAAAATACAAAAAATTAGCTGGGCATGGTGGTGCGTGCCTGTAATCCCAGCTACTGAGGAGGCTGAGGCAGGAGAATTGCCTGAACCCAGGAGGCGGAGGTTGCAGTAAGCCAAGATCGCGCCATTACACTCCAGCCTGGGTAACAAGAGCGAAACTCTGTCTCAAAGAAAAAAAAAAAGAGCAACTGGGCCAGTCACGATGGCTCACCCCTATAATCTCAGCACTTTGGGAAGCTGAGGTGGGAGGATCACTTAAGGCCAGCAGTTTAAGATCAGTCTCAGCAACATAGCAAGACTGTTGCTATAAAAGGGAGTTTAAAAAATTATCTGGGCATGCATACAGCCAAGACAATCCTAAGTGAAAAGAACAAAACTGGAGACATCACTCTACCCAACCTCAAACTATACCAAAAGCCTACAGCAACAAAAACAGCATGGTATTGGTACAAAAACAGACACATAGACCAATAGAACAGAATAGAGATCTCTGAAATAAGACCACACATCTACAACCAACTGATCTTCGAGAAACCTGACAAAAACAAGCAATGAGGAAAGGATTCCCTATTTAATAAACGGTGCTGGGAAACTGGCTGGCCAGATGCAGAAAATTGAAACTGAATCCCCTCCTTAGACCTCATACAAAAATTAACTCATTTGTTTTTTTATTAAAACTAACTCATTCGAATTAAAGACTTAAATGTAAAATACAAAACTATACAAACCTTAGAAGAGAATCTAGGCAATACTATTCAGGACATAGGCACAGGCAAATATTCCATAATGAAAATGTTAAAAGCAAGAGTGGCCAGGCACAGTGGCTCACACCTATAATCCCAGCACTTTGGAAGGCCGAGGCAAATGGATCACGAGGTCAAGAGATCGAGACCATCCTGGTCAACAAGGTGAAACCCCGTCTCTACTAAACATACAAAAATTAGCTGGGCATGGTGGTGCATGCCTGTAGTCCCAGCTACTCAGGAGGCTGAGGCAGGAGAATTGCTTGAACCCAGAAGGCGGAGGTTGTGGTGAGCCGAGATCGTGCCATTGCACTCCAGTCTGGGTAACAACAGCGAAACTCCGTCTCAAAAAAAAAAAAAAAAAAGCAATAGCAACAAAAGTAAAAATTGACAAATGGGAGCTAATTAAACTAAAGAGCTTCTGTACAGCAAAAGAAACCATCATCAGGGTGAACGGTGAACAGAAAGAAACTATCATCAGAGTGAACAGACAACCTACAGAATGGAAGAAAATTTTTACAACTTATTTATCTGACAAAGGTCTAATATCCAAAATCTACAAAGAACTTAAACAAATTTACAAGAGAAAAACAACTGCATTGAAAAGTGGGCAAAGGACATGAACAGAAACTTCTCAAAAGAAGACATTCATGCAGCCAACAAATGTATGAAAAAAAAGCTCAATATCACTATCATTAGAGAAATGCAAATCAAAACCACAGTGAGATACAATCTCATGCCAGTCATAATGGCAATTACTAAAAAGTCAAGAAACAACAGATGCTGGTGAGGTAGTGGAGAAATAGGAAGGCTTTTACACTGTTGGTGGGAATGTAAATTAGCTTAACCATTGTGAAAGACAGTGTGGCAATTCCTTAAAGACCTAGAAGCAGAAATACCATTTGACCCAGCAATCCCATTACTGGGTATATACTCAAAGGAATATAAATCATGCTATTATAAAGATACATGCATGTGTATGTTCATTGCAGCACTATTCACAATAGCAAAGATATGAAATCAATCCAAATGCCCATCAATGATAGACTGGATAAATAAAATGTGGTACATAGACAACATGGGATACTATGCAGCCATAAAAAGGAATGAGATCATGTCCTTTGCAGGGACATGGATGGAGCTGGAAGCCATTATCTTCAGCAAGCTAACACAGGAACAGAAAACTAAATACTGTGCATTCTTACTTATAAGTGGGAGCTAAAAAATGAGAACACATGGACCAGGGAGGGAAACAACACGCATTGGGGCCTGTTGAGGTGGGAGGGAAGGAAGAGCATCAGGATAAATAGCTAATATATGTGAGGCTTAATACCTAAGTGATGGTTGATAGGTGCAGCAAACCACCATGGCACACATTTACCTGTGTAACAAACCTGAGCATCCTGCACATGTATCCTGGTACTTAAAATAATATTAAATTAAATTAAACAAATTTTCTGGGCACGGTGGTATATACCTATAGTCCAGTTACTTTGGAGGCTGAGGTAGAGGAATTGCTTGAGTCCAGGAGTTTGAGGCTATAGTAAGCCATGATCAAGCCACTGAATTCCAGCCTGGGTGACAGAGATTCTCTTAAAAACAAACAAACAAAAGAACTTTAACAGACATTTCTCAAAAGAAGTCATACAAATGGCCAACAGGTATATGAAAAACATTGTCAGCCTCGCTAATCATAAAGGAAATGCAAGTCAAAACCACAATGAGCTACCACTTCACTCCAGTTACAATTATTACCAAAACAATAAATGAAAATAAGTGTTGATGAGGATGTAGAGAAAAAGGAACACTTACTGTTGGTGGAAATGTAAACTAGTATGGCCATTATGAAAAACAGATGTTTCTCAAAAAATTAAAAATAGAACTGCCATATGACCTAAAAGTTTCACTACAGGGTGTATAATTCAAAGAAAGTGAAATCAGTATGTCCAAGAGATATCTGCCCTCCTATGTTTACTGCAACGCTATTCACAATAGCCAATATATGGAATCAACCTACATGTCTAACAACGAATGAATGGATAAAGAAAATGTGGTATACACATAATGACATACTATTCAGCCATTAAAAAAGTATGAAATCCTGTCATTTGGGATAATATGGATGACACCATCTTAAGTGAAATAAGCTACACACAGAAAGACAAATACTGCCTAATCTCGAGAGAACGATCCAAGATGGCCGATCACTAACATCTCGGGATTGCAGCTCGCAGTTAAAGCTCATAGAACTAGAGGACGCCACACTTTCAGACAAATTCTGGTCGCTCAGGAGCAGAGGATTCCCAGTGGAGGAGCCATGCGGGGCAGTGGTCTCACCAGCACCGAGGCGCACCGGTCTTGCCGGCACCTCTGCACGGCAGCTCTCAGAGCTGACTAGGCGGGGCTGGCTCCCCTTCTGACCCAGGTTTGGAGGAGCCACGCGGGTTCCCAGCGCTGACTCCTGAGGCCGGCACAGAAGTTGTGCCGGCACCTCGGCGCAGAGTGAACGCAACTGGTTCCCCTTCTGACCGAGGTTTGGAGCTCCCAGAAGGCAGACTTGCCTATTACGGACACAAGAAGGAAGCCAGACAGGAGAAGCCTGGGCAGAAAAACACCATCAGTCTTAACGCCGCTGTTTCTGGCCCTGGGAACTAACATCTTGGACGTCCACTCAAGAGACCTACTGAAAGCTGGTAATTTCAAAGACGACAGGAGGATA